>VYXD01008710.1:1999978-2212101 GCA_013397195.1 Hylia prasina | reverse complement strand
CCCCTTTTCCCCTTTTTCTGGAGAGTCACACTTCAGGAAGAGTTCTGCATTACAGAGACAAAATAAAAACTCCCAGTGGGAAAAAAATGAAGCAAAGCACCCCATACCAGCTGAATGTGAGAGACCATAAAGGGTGCCTATGCCAGTCATGTTCCAGTCATAATAGCCCGCAAAATGTATATTTTAGGTTAAAATCACAGTCTTGAAAAAAACCCTTTGGCTTTTTCAGTTTAAGCCTTTGACAAGATCAATGATACAAAGACTATACTGAGGTAAATTTGCTTTAGCTGGACCTAAAAATACCCCTCCAGCCATATTTAGGTCCTATACCAAAAAGGAAAAATAAGGTGTTTTCTTGTTTTCTGATACATTTTATTCCTCCAAATCAACCATCTGTTCCCACATGAACTTAATCCTAGACAGCTGTCATCTCATAGAAATTTATTCATTGAGTATATCCAGTTTTAACCATAATTTCAGAAAGAATAATTGTGAGTCTCTGATACTCTCAAATACAATGTAAAACCATATCCCTAATGTCTCTTGAGACAGATCATAAACTAACTTTGGAACTCATTTGATTGATCTCCAATTAAGCTAATATTCTGCCTGTATGCAGTATACATACTTTGATTTACATTACTTTCCTCTGTGTAGGTAAGATAAGAGGACATCACAGAAAGCCTTTGAATTGAGAATGTTTTGAAAGTAAATTCTATTATTTCAACTATTGTGTTGGGGGGCCTGCTAAACACCACATCTAGTGCTAGATCCATTGTGGTGGTGAAGCCCCACCACACACTCACTCGCCTCCAGTGGGATAGAGGAGAAAATTGGAAGAATAAAAGTGAGAAATAAAGATAGCTTAACAGGTAAAGAAAACATTGTGCAAGCAAAGCAAAAATAAGGTATCCATTCACCTCTTCCCATGGGCAGGAAGGTGTTCAGCCAGCTCCAGGAGAACAGGGCTCTATCACACATTACAGTGTCTTGGGAAGACAAATACCATCACTCTGAATGTTCTTCCTTCCCCTTCTCCTTCACCCCAGCTTTTTATGCTGAGTGCGATGCCACATGGCATGGAACATCCCTTTGATCCAGTAGGGGTCAAGTGTTCCAGCCGTGCTCCCTCCCAATTCCTTGTGCACCTTTAATCTCCTGGCAGGTAGGGTGGGGTGAGGAGCAGAGAAGTTCCTGACTCTTTGCACGTGAAGCTCAGCAATAACGAACACATCCCTATATTATCAACTTTTTTATTCAGATGTCACATGGCCTCTCCCTGTATTTGAATAAAATTGCAGGACTCCTTTGTCTCCTTTTTGGATAAAAACCTCTGACAGTGTGGATTAATGAAAACATGAAAACAGATGGCAAGATATTACAAACACTTCAAGTGGCACTAGAAGATCATATTTTGGCCCTTAAAAAGTAATTTTCCCATAGACACAATTGAAGTTTCACCAATGAAAGTGGAAAAAAATTCACTGACATGGATGTCTGGAACGTTGCTGATTGCTAATGCAATAGTTGCATTCACATTGCTTCTAAAAATGGAGAGGATATTGCTATTTTTTTTCTATCAGGCTTTACTATATGCTGACTTCTTATTTTTCTTTAAATTAACCTTGTTACTCTAATCATTTAAATTCCTCCTGTAAGGCTTTCTGTAACAACTTCTTTAAAGAGACAGTCACTAGTTAAACTCAGAGGCCCTGTAAAGAAGTTACCATATGCCAGTTTCCTTCTGTAAAGGTGTTTATGGCCGTTATAAAACCAAAATAAACAAAACCTCTCATCTGAAGTGATTGAAATGTTGATGCTTGTTTTCCAAACCTTAATTATATTATGCAGTCAATCCAGCCATTAGGTGATATGCTCTTTTCAGATCCTTACAGAATGATGTTCAAATAATTAAGAAAAAATTTGACCAATTTGCTCTTGTTTAGACTGTTCTCATGCTACTGGAACCCCATATATTTTGTGAATGTGAGATAGATAGGTAGGGCACATGAGCCTGAGATTATCACTGTGTGCTGGAAGTCTGGAAAGAGAGCAATGCTTTAAGCTGTTGGGTGGCATAGATAATAACCAGACAGTTCTTATACATTGTACTACTATGGAGGTATAATGTCACAAGACTTTTGCACAACTTCAGAATAATAGCACATTGAAGTATGCAGATACCTTGCATAAAGAAAAAGAAAGAAAGATGAATAGATGAAAGGAAGCGTAAAAATAGGAAATCCGACTTTTTTCCCCTTTCTGTATGAAAAGAAAGTTTCCTGATGCTGAGGTTATTCATTACACCAGGACAGAAGCAATTTATTCAACTATAGCTCAGGTAGTGTCAGCAGTTTCATTAAATCCACTTCTAAGAGGTCCAAAGCCTGACTGCAATAATTTTTTCAGGCCTGAAACATTTCCTTAAAGGTCTCTCCCTGTGCACCAAAAAATATCATAGACTTATGTGCAATTTCTTTCATTTTCTGGTAAAAATGATTGCACTTTGCAACATCTAAAAAGTTTCCTTCACTCATTCTTTTAAATTTGTTTTAGCTGACACAAATTTTTCTACACTGGGTTTCCCAGTGGCTTTATTTTTTCAAGCAAGAAATCTTAGAAGCAGAATGCTGCAGTTGAACTATTTTCTATCCTGCTTTCCTCTTTTCCTCCTTTACCACACAAGCTTAGCTTCTTGCAAGCAGGTAGCTTACGATGACCTTTTACCTCCGTGATGTGTGTGGTCACTCAGCATTTGCTTCTAACAATTCATAAGCATCTGAGTTAATTTTTTGGTAATAGGCTGCAGTTTCCTGATGTTGATAATCAAAGTTATGCTTGCAAAAGTTTCAGTATATTTTGTTCTGTCTTCCATGCCACTCCATCTAAAAGATAGCAGAGTCTAGTAGGAAAGGTTGAAATTTTATACCACATGTTTACATTTCAAGCTTCTAATACTTTTATTTCTTTTCTTTTACTATCTTTGCAGACCTACAGTAATTCAGAATTTTGCACATCTAGAGAAATTGACAGATATTATTCCTAAACTTATATTGCACTTGTCTTCATTCTACACCTTTTTTTCTAAAATCTCCCCCAGACAATTTTGAAATTTGTGTTTCACCTATGTTTAAGGAAACATTACCAACAGTTTTAACATTCTTTCAGGTAATTCTGTGGTCCATGGATAACAGCAGGTAACTTGCTTTCAAACTGAGGGAGATTTATGCATATATTATATTTTCCATTGCTTTGCTGAAAAACTGACATAATACAGTATGCAATTTCACACCATAACAGAACACTAACAAAAAGGACGCATCAGGGTAAAGAATAGTCTTAAAAATATTCTGTCAGCATAGAAGCCTAGTGGACTATTCCTTTATCTTGCTATAGCTCCTGTGGCTGCTGAGTCCTACATTATGGTATTATCACTTAAATTTTATCTTTGCAGTACATATCCCATTTTTAGTGAGTTCTTCCTCTATTTTGGCCTTACATGCTTTCTTTCTATTTTCATAGTTATGTCAGCTAATGGAAATTAATGTGCATTAATGGGAGACATATTTGATGATGTTAAAAGTGCGGGTATTGCTTTCTGGAACTTCAAATTAGAATTTTTTCCACAGCAATTACTTTCAACAGATTATTACTTTAACTTGTCTAGCAGTTAAACAAATTTATACTTAATTATTTCCCAAGAAACTCAGAAATTAGTGAGGGATTTTTCAGTCAATGAAGTAAAATTGCACAGAAACAAGATCTACTTAAGCAAAGACAATCTAGCTAAAGTTATTTAAATTGTGGAACCACTCAGTATCATTTGACGGTACACTACAGCAAAATACTTTGTGCACTCTTTCATAGAAACGTTAATGTCAAAATAAATTTCATCTCTACAAGTATCCCATGTACAAGTAATTGGTCATTAGCATCTATTCATAGCATTGGACAGAGCAGAATGGTAGAGAAAAAGTTTAGATTACTTAACACAGGATTTCTACTTGAAATTAGTATGAGATGCCTGATGTAATTAAGAGCCACAGCAGCAAGCTGGACTGTCACACCAGACATACTGAGAGATACTGAGTGCACTGCAGTATCTTCTGAAAATGCTGACCCTGAAACACTTTTTCAATGAATTAGATCTCTCTTCCTGTTTCAAACTCCCTGAGGCTCACACACTTCTCAAAAATTAGTTTCTTTGCTTTGCAAACTGATTTTCTTCTGAAAGGTCATTAAAAAGCAGCGTTGTGCCTCCTTCTGCAGTTCATAAAAATCTTATTCTGTGCCTTAGAAGGAAGGAAAACTTGTGAGTAATTAAGTCCTCCCTCCCTGTGTTTAATTGATAGTATTTTAAAATGAAGTTCAGAGGCATAAATGGTGTCAGTTGCTGATACATTGAAGGATTTGGCTGGTGTGCAGATTACCTCCACTACATTAAAATCCTTTAGCACTGCCAAGTATAGCATTAGAAAATTCCAATGTGGGATCACATTGGGATTCCTGACTTCCCCTGTCTGGGAACTGAAGGCCAGGTGCCTTTTTTTGTTTGCTTGTCTTCATAAAAGACAGCTCTTATGGGTTGTTACAAAATCATGGCTGACATATTTCTGTGATTTTCCAGGTGCTTTTAAGAAGCTACCCAGCTAATAGTAGAAAAGTGGTGTAGCTGGTAAAGTGAGTATAAATGATTTTGTGAATTTCAGAAAATTCTGGAGATTCTGCCAACTTTCACTTCCCTGCTGAACCATGAACCTGTTCTGCAGTCTCCATTAATGGAAGGACTTTCCCTTGGAGTTAGTTGGTTTTAGCGACAAAACACACAACTGAAGTGACTGTCTCTCACCCGCTCTGTATATTGAAAACTTGCAAAGCTGGGAATGTCTGGTGATTTTGAAACTTTATCTTCAGTGAACATGATCTGGGTTTGAAGCTTACCAGAGAGCACAGAGGACTCTGATTGCTTCAACTCTGTATGCAACTACTGCTCTGTCTGCAGATACTGAGCTAGATTCTCTGTGTCTGTCATTTCTGTCAGCGAGTCCTAGTGATTACTATGTGCTGTGTTCCTTTAGGTTACCTAATTCCTCTTGGAAAAAAATTAACTCCTTTAGCTCCTTGCTCATAGGCAGTTGTACTTGCTTTAACACATTCTCATGAAGCCAATAGTAAATGTTTGCCTTGTTGGGGTGTTGGCTTATTTGTTACAAGGCTGAAGAGAGAATAGAGATTGCTGATCATTGTGCTTGGAGGAAGGGAAACTGTGAGTGCTGCCAAATTTTTTTCAAGTCAGAACATTTTATCACACTGGAACATTTTATCATCTTATCCATGACAAACTTTCCATTGCCATACAAGGGCAATACAGATCTACTGAATACATGAGTGACAATGATCTGTTGAAATACCTTTCAGATTACTCTTTTTCTCCTCCTGTGACAGTCATCTCATTGTCTGAATTCAATATATTGAAGAACATTTGTGTCTCTGTGAAACAGTGGCATTCACCTTAAAAGTTTAAATACTTGTTTTACTGTATGATTTTTTAAATTTTAATAAAAAACAGCATATGCATAAGATAGAGAAGAAAAAGGTCTATTATTATCTGTTAACATAGACGAGGGACTTCTGCAATTTATAGTCCAACATACTCTGACTAATAATAATTCAGAGAATGGGAAAGGTCAATTGAAAGTCACTGCCTTCATTTGTACCTCCTATAACAGCTTACAGCTGTAAATGAGCCCCAGTTTAACATTCCTCCAGTTATTTCTCTTTCTCATTCCCATTGTCTCTTTTTAGCCTGCTATTCTGTCAATACCTTTTACTTAACGAACTCTAAAGAGTGCATTAATTTAAAATGGACAACAGCTGGGTTAAATAGCAATAGGTAACAATATTGCAGAGGCAGACTAGAAAATAAAGAATACATTTTGGGGTGGGCATGTATCAAAAAATGCCTACATATGTGAATAATACAATCTTACTGATTTATATAAACTTAAAACTTAGAGACTGCTCCTCTTAGCATGGGGAAGACTGATGTCTACCTTGAGGTGATGCAAAGAGACAAGAGGAGAGAAAATTCTTGGAAAACATGACATACATGAACAACAACCTTTTCAAAAGGGTCTTAATTAGTCCAAGGGGACAAAGGGTGTAGCAAACAATACTTAAGACTACTGCTGATCAACCATCTCATCTACCCATCTGTGATGGGGGGGACAAGAAGAGCTTTAAACCCCTACTTGGGTCTTTGCAGATCTCCACAGGCAGATCAACCAAACGACCTCTGGCCTTCTTTCCCCTCTGCTCTCTGCCAGCATTGTTATTCCTATATTTGCATTGGTTGTTATAAAAGTGAGTTCAAAATCCTGCTAATGTTTAAGGTACTTTGAGGTCTTTGCTAGCTTCTCAGCATGTGAGAGCAAGTGCTTACATTTTCATGCCTCATGAGGAATTTCCAGGTGGCCACTGGTCAAAGGACTTCTCTCAGTCACTTCCTGCTTCTTGCAAAAACATTCCTTTCCTTCTTACTATGTCCTGCCTGGATCTCATCCTTCTCCTAGAAATGTGTTTGGGTTTTGGTTTGGTTTGATTTGGGTTTTCTTGGTTGTTGTTGTTGTCGTTTGTTCTGGGTTTTTTTGGTGGTGGTTTCTGTATTTTTTTTTCTTCTTTTTTTCTTTTTTTCTTTTTTTCTGTGTGCCTCAGGAGAACCATTTTTTCATCTTTAAAATTAGGGTCCTGCTTCTTGGTACTGGTCACGGGCTAAAGCATGTAAGAAATATTGTCTCCCTTACAGTATAACATTTCTTAGCCATATGGTGGTGTTAGTAAAATAATTCAAACTAGTTTATTCTCAGTAATCAATGAAGCCTCAGAAAAATCAACCCGACTTAATGAACCTAAATGACTGATAAATCAGAAATACAGGTTGTCTGGATTGGATGACATTTTCCTTATATTAGTTTTAATGAACACTCTGGGATAACAGAGAGGGTGCCATACATATGCACACTGTCATCTCTGTACATATATTTTGCTAAATCTTCCTTATGGTGTTATTAAGCCAGTCTTGTTACTTTGGCTCCTGCAACAAATAATGACAATCTCCCCATCCTAGGGTAGTAACAGTATTGAGAACCACAAGCCACTGATAATAATGAATTAGATTAATAAATCATTAGTTTGTTTTTTATTACATAAATTATTTTAAAACTATTCATGATTAAGATTTTGTGATTTTTTTTTGTTGTCATTCATGGAATCAATTTTCAAACTTTGGGATTTTTTATAACAAAAATAGTACAAACTTGGTCAACTTGGCCTTTTTAATGAAGGCTGGGATTTATGCCTAATCCCAAAGCTGTAGCAGCATGAATTTTAAAAGAAATAACCCGAAACACATAGCTATCACGAAAGTTGGAACATTTGTATCACTTTTTTTTCCAATAAAAATAGTATGATACTGTGGAGAATTCCTCTAAACAGATTTTATGTTGGCTGAAGTTGGTATTTTTTCCACATTCAAGCCACATGAATCTGATTGTCATTTGTACTTAAGGCCCTTTTTAGACCTCTTGAGAGGAGTGTACAAAGGCCTGCATGTGAACAGATAATTGTTTTATGACTAGTTTAATATTTCTTTTCTCTTTCAGGATGAGATAAAAGGGGAATTTCAGTTCCCAAAGAAGGAAGTAAACTATTCTTAGCATTAATATTATTTTTTACTTGTGCCATTGGCTTGGGGAAAATGTGGAAAGGAATTTGTGGGACTTCCCTGCTAGTTTTCCCTTCCAGAAATAATTTTTCCTGAGTGACTTTCTGAGATCTTTATTTCTTTTCTTTGTTTTTTCCCCAAAGAGGGAAACAAATCAAGATTTATCCAAATATAGCAGAGATTATTCTCTTTTTTCCTTAGATTCTCTGCATCTTCTTTGAAAAGGGTTTTTGTGGTTTTATTTTGTTTTCAAATATGAGCTGTATCCTGCTCTTTCTTAAAATTTTATTTTCTGTTATACTATTTTATAAATCATATGTTGTAAGATGGGCATCTGAAGCACCATATCTTCTTTCTTCTTTTTCACTTTTCCATGGGGACTGAGAAAAATGCATGCCATATTAATATGTAAATGTGACAGACGTGACATTCAGGATCCTTTTCCTAAGTATACATTCTTTTATTTTATGTCTTATTTTAGTCTGATTCTATTTCTGGTTTTACAGCAGAATAATTAAAGTTTTTGGATTAAAATCGTTATAACTGTAAATTTAAACTTAGTAATAGTATCTGAAATATTTGCAGACATTAAGATGGAAGGATTTATTATTAGTACATACTTTCTTTTAATTTCAGTTTAGATCAACAGAAGTTATTACATACAGGACTGGAAAATTAGAATTGATTACAGTTTTATCTCTTGTAAAGATAATATTTTGAGCTTCCCAGTGTTACCTAAGTGCTTCAAACTGTATTTTCCATTCCATTTTTAAATGTGTAAGTTCTACAAAACAATGAAACACATCTCTGTTTTGGCTTTTGCTAAGGAGTTTAGAGCCCATGACACTGTGATGACTGCAGAGCTGCTTTGTCAAAGAGAGATGACAAATTGGATTAATTATAACAAATGTCAGTTGTTGAAGTGATTTATTGCAAGAACAAGGATTGGTTGGTTATACACAGTAAAGGCCATGAAAGACTTTTTCATATGTACGTAAGCACACTGTATTCACAATCCCAGAAACAGCAAGCTATTGTAGCTTTGTAGACCAATTGATAAAGCAGTATAGGTAACAAATTAAAGTACTGCAAATATAAGTATCATATTTAGCTAAAGTAAGTGGGATTCAGAGTGACATATGACTGTGACCATAAATAATTTTCAGGTTTTGAATACACATGATTACTGTGATTCATTCCAGTGCAAGAAACTGACACTTAACATGCTGTGTGTGTTGTAAAAGCTACGTGTGTATGATGTGTAAATAGTACTTAAAAATCAGTAAGCATATATTTAATTCATTTTTTCCTTAAGCTGAGATTTTTTTCAAATGAATCTGACTTATTTGATGGGTTTGTCAATGGTATTGACAAGGTATTTTACTTAGAAAAGAGGAATAGATGTTTAAAGTGTGTTTGAAGCTATTGTCTTTACTATTATTTGAGGTTAATCTTATTTTCTTGAAGACAAAACATGATAAAATTACATATACACAAAAAGAACTAGATGTAGCTCTGTTGTTTTGATTTAGGTTTATTGTGTGTAGTATTTGGGTCATGTTGATTTGTTTTTGGGGTTTTTTCTGACTTTGCATACAAGCTTGCTAGTGAGGAAAAAGAATTTAGACATTGCCAACTTTTCAAAGGCCTATCACATTTGTACCAATACCAGAGTTCTAAAACATATTTTTAGCTATCTTTTCATTCTTAATCTCTCAGTGATGCTGTGAAAATGAAGTGTTAGCTTTGCAAGCAAGTTATTTCTAACAGAAGTCAAGGAAATTAAAGATTGGGGGATAAAATGAAAAGTTAGGAAGAAAAAGTAAAAGGGAATTAGGAATAAAGATGTAAACAGAACCTAACGTGCATTAGTGCCCAAAAATTGTTTCTCAGAAAAGATGAAGAGTTTTTTTCTTTTGTTCTATGCAAAATACCTGCAGAAAGGGAAGGACAAATTCCCAGTAACATGCAGATGGATATTAGTGATTATTAGCCCCGTGTGATTTAGGGCATGATATCCATAAAAAGGAACTTACTATTTCAATTCATTTGAACTTTCAGTACCAATATCACATTATGTACCTCAAAATGTGAGATCTCTTCTATTATTTTACCTGTCAGCCAAGTGCAATTCACAGCTCCTAGTGCCTACATAAACATCAGAATCCATCACATGTGTAATCCCACGTAACATATATATGTGTATCCAGATATGTCTCAAGAATGACATGGATTTTCTGCAGGTCCTGCATCAAGTCATGAAAGATGGAAATATAAGATACCTCTAAAATGGCACTATAAGCTTCTGGTTTGATACATGAATGACACCCATAATTTCCATTCCTTCAGGAGTGTAAGTGCTGTACTGTCTTCCAGCTGGATTAGTGGTAGATTTGATTGAGCAGAGTCAGGTTTTCCATCTCCATCTTTCCTTTGATTTCTATGAATGACACTTTACAAGGTCAGTTGGGTCTTCTTTGGAGTGCAAAATGTTGTAAAATTTTTCTTTCTCTCTGAATTCTAGCTCCTCAGGTTTTTAAATAAGCTCAGAATGACATATTGGAAAGTATTTACTAAGTGTAAACCTGTATATGATCTTCACCTGCTGGGTATATTTTTGTCTACATTTCATTCCTGGAACAGGCAACACAAGACCAGGATCTTTGTGAAATATTCTAGGAACACAAAAAGAGAAAAATATGATGAATAAGCAAGGGATTTTATCCACAGACTTTAATAAAATGAAGCTGATTAATGTCTCTGTTCATACAAATGTAAAGGTACAGTTTCAATGGCTTTGGCTGACATTAAACGTGACTTTTCCCCTTTTCTTAATCTTAGAAAAATCTCTTCAAACATTGTTTTGGGAGATGAACTTGAGAGAAAAGATCAGAAAAAATTATTGACAGCCTGGAAGGTAGAAAATTTGTTTTAGTCTTATCAGTAATGCCTTTGTTTCTTTGTGGATATTGGAGTAGACAAAGAGAGCACAAAAGATTTTGGATGTTAGATGGGTTACTTACAGTTACTATTCACACTGCTGAATATGGTTGAAGCAAAGGAAGTTTTGACCTTAAAACCATTTTTATTAACTATTTTCTCAATATTGATGGGAATGAAAATGATCCTTATTTTTGTAGAGGTCAAGATAATACAGAGATATGATCCAGTTTTTCATTTTTTTTTCACAAAGCCAGTGTTGATACATGAAAAATCATTTACACCTGGTGGGTTAATACACCGTTTATTCTTAAAAAACCACTGGCCTATGGATGGAACTGCACGATGCTTATTCAGTAGGAAGCAACCAGCTTTTACCAGTTCACCAGGTGGTCAGGTATGACTTTGGGGTTGACCACCCCCAGGGATCACCGAAGAGACTACCAGGACAGAGGAATGTATCCATAAAGAAGAGGGAATATATGTTAATGTTTTTAGGAAAATGATTATCATATGTATGTTTATTCTCTGAAAATCAATAAATATGCATCTAAAATGTAGTGTATACATCACTGTTAAGAACTTTTCATTTTTACCAATTTTTTGGTAATACCAGAAATAGAACAAAAAGTAGCAAAAATTATTGCTTCAAGACTCAAACTACCAGTTGCCCTTTGTTTTACAGAATGGTTTTAGATGGCCATTAGCATTTCACAAAACTCACTCTCTGTGCTGAGATTATTTATTTCTTGTTAGAATTGTAACTCAGTCTAATTAAGATAAACTGTTTCTAGTTAATTGAAACCTGGCATTTTTAGACTGAATTCTAAATGTCTGCAAAGAGCACAGGAATCAGAGTCAGATAAGTGATATTGATTTTGCAAGTGTCTGATTTATTTTCCTGGATATGCATTACTCATATGCACGTCTATGTAAAAAGGTTCCAGAAATCTATCAGAAAGTGAAAAAAATCATTTTCTAACTATTAGTGTAGCTAAAAACTAGGGATTAGTGGGACTACACACTAAAGAGGTCTATCAGTTATGTGGACATACTTCAGGCAGATTAATTTTCAGCTGATGGTTATTTATTGGACTGTAAGAGGACACAGATGTTTATTGCCACATACAGGAAAAAGTTGCAATAAATGGATGGAGTTCATGTTAAAATAAGCTCTTACTATCTTCCCTTTGACCACTTGAAGCTTGATGTGGTATTTCAAGCTGAAGAACACATTTATGATCTGCTAGGGAGGTTTATTATAACTCAGATTTATCCCAGTAATATCTCATTAGATCTCTCTGTCATGGAATTAAGATTCACCAACCGTGACCCCTAAAATCAACAATTTCCAGGGCAGGGGCTGGAGACTGAGGGTTTTGTTCAGAAAATAACAGTTAATCAGTATTTACCTTGCACATATCATTGTGACAACGAAAAGATATACACTCTTTCAAATCCCTCAGCTAATCTATTTCAGACTGTGAGGTGACAGTATAGGGAAGGAGGATGTCTTACTCAGGGGTACTGTTTTTCTCACCAGGCAAACTAGAGACAGGAATTAATCAGCAACATGCCTGCTGACTCATTCACTTGCAAAAGTAGGAAAATAAACAATAAATGCTTAGCAACCAAAGTCATGCACGGTGACTCTGACTCACGAAAATATATACCACAGCTGTAGTCCTCACTGTTTGCCTCCCACTATTAGTTTCAGTAACCCGTTCCATGTTTTTTCTCAGGAATGACTTAATGACTCCAACACTACCATCAAAGATTAGTCTAGAGATATGCTTTATATGATTATAATAACCTAGATGACAAATGGTAGGTTTAGGGATGTTCATTAACATGAAACACCTTACAGTGGCACTCAGCACGTCTTTATCTGTATTTCTTACTACCCTTTCTCCTGGCTTACCTGGTGAGCTAAAATATCAAGCTCTCCAACAATTGATAGGGGTAAGAAAACACAAGGGAAAAGCAAGCTTGGATTCAAAAAATCAGCCTAAATTTCATTTTCTGAAGTGAAGAGTTAAAGAAAAGCATTTGGCTGCTTGTGATACGGTTCGCCCTCTGGATCTTTCCTGAGGCACACATAAGCAGCTGAATCCATGAAGATAAATTCTCTGAACTTGGCCTCAAGTCTGTAAATGCCATTTCTCTGCTGCAATGCCTACTTTTACAACCTGGCAGCAATCTGCACCAATCTAGAGAGAAGAGAGGTTGACCCTGCAGGCACCAAGGTCCCAAGTATGTTGTATATTTGAAAATATCTCCCGGGCTTGCATGCCTCAAACACAGACAGCTCTCTGGTGGCATTGTCCAGGGCCACAGGTCCTTCCCTGGTCTTCCTCCCCGCTATTCCCTGGTAGAGGGGAGACAGAGAACACGTAAAAAACTCCAAGGGACTCTGTTCCCACAGCACAAGGGTTACACCATGACTGAAAAACAATACATGCTGTGGGGGTGGCTTTTGAGTGGGTTTCATGTTGTAGCGTAGGTGGGAGAAATGTTACTCATAAGTGCAGCAATGATCTCAAGAAATGAAAACATTCGAACTCAGTCTATTTCCTAAGAAAATGATGGGTTTGTTGATACTGTTCATAAAGTAATAGGAATTCCTTCTTTTTGCAGAATAGCAGGACTGATGTTGTAGGTCTGAAGGAGTCACTAAAGCTCAGATGTTACAAGAGGCACTTTCTCCATTCCATTTGTTATAGAGGTTTTAGGAAAGGATATAATCGTAATCTACTTCATCCACTTTAAATGAAGCTGAGCTCATGATAGCACTTAGTCTGCTGAACTCAGTACATAGCATACAGGTTTCTTATTTTTTCATTCTCTTAAGTATTTCTTTTTCCAAGAATGTGCTGTAGGATCACTGGTTTGGTCGAGGTCAATTCAGCTCTTTCTCTCAGGAGAATAGTTTGATTTCTTTAAGAGGTACAAAGAACTAGTTCTTTTATAAGTTAGATAAGCATGAATGAAGAAGAAACCACAGCAATCCTTGACTGAATAGAGAAGTATGTACAGTGCTTTAAGTTGTTACTACAAATAGATATGAGCTCAGTCATTCTGGTAGTTAATGTCCATTGAGATAACTATCAAAAAGAACTACATTTTTTTAATAGAAGTAGCCTTGTAATCCTTCTCTGAAAAAAAGATTAAAGAAAAGTTGCCTGAATAGTGGCTCCAGTATGTAACCTCTTATTTTAAATAGCAGAATCAAATTAAGCATCACAGACACACAATGCACAGTGTTCCTTTAAACACGACAGATAAATAAATAATCCAAAACATATCTGAAGGCTTCTTGTACACATAGCAAGGGATTAAAATTCAACCATGTGTACCAGAAGTTATTTATTACATGCAACAAATATATATTTATTTCAGACACCAATATACAAAGGAGATAAATATGGACAAAGTAAATTTTATTTTGTTGAGATATAATTCATCATGAACTGAGGTCTTCAAAACCCAAATCAAATTCCACTGAAGAAATAAAATATTTTCATTAATATCTCATCCTGAATATACTGTAAATATTTCATCTCATAGCATGGAAGTGTTCCTTTTTATAGTATATGGCACAAAAAAAAAGAAAACAAACCCACAAAATCAGCTTCCACTTTTCTTTCTTTTCTGGACAAATGTAGTATTCTGTAGTTTGTTTATTTACTTGATTTTGCTTTTTAACTCAAGAGTAGAAATTTTGGACTCTAAGTGAAATGAAAGGCCATTAAAACAGGCTAATCCACTTAAGGATCAGTTCAGGTTTTCAGCTTGCTAAAGGTAAGACATTTATTGAGAAAGCTTGGGGAAAACATCGACTGTAAAGCTCATTTTTTTGCATCAACTATACATAAGATACATTCAATTAGTCAGTAATGAACTATCAGATGACCTCATGCAGGGGTGTAAGAGATTGCATGACTTCCGTTACACCCTTGGGGCTCTTTTCTGTGATGAGTAACTCCCATTTTTTGCAGATGACAGAATAGTTGCTCTTCCTCTAGTGTCCAGGGTTTGATTAACAAAAAACCTCTACAAAAATGCCAAAGCAAAAGAGCAATTTCCAGAACTAGAACTGAGCATTTTAGATTCTTATTTACACAAAGAAAGTGTATGCCTTAACATTAATAGTTAAAGAAAATGGAGTGCCTGTAGTCAGGCCCAAGTACAGTTTCAGTTGTGCCACTTACAGGATGCAGCCTGAGAGCTCATTCCTTGGGCTCGTTTGCTCCTGCTAACTCAGAAAAAGCACAGGAAATCTGGAGTCCTCCTTTACCCCTTGTGTTAACCGAGCACCTGCAGGTTGAAGAGGTTACTCTGCACTGTGGAAGTGGCATAAAAGCATCAAACCTGAGAGGCCTCAAGGGTTCTTGTGACGTGTCAGAGACTCAAGTTTCATTTTTTGTCACCAGTTTAAATCAGCATCACTTAAATCCCCCGTCTTTAGAAATTTTCTCTACTTTTGCCATAATCCTAAAATACTCATTGGAGAACTTAGTAAGTGAAATGTAACAAAAATATTGTGCCAGTGCTTGAAATATAGTAATGTAATTTTTGTTCTTAAAAAAGGTAGCATAATCTTATGGACTCAAAAATATGTTTGCCTTTAATACACTTTGCTTTCAAATACAGGAACTCCATAATGTTAAATCCATGTCATTGTGCAGTATAAATAACTTCTTGTTTAAAATAAGCATATATTTTTAAGTGATATTTTAAATCTGCATAGCAAACATGAACCATGGGAAAGATATAAACTCCTACTACATTCTCTGGCTTAAGAAAAGGTTTTCCTGCAAATGCACTAACAATGAAATAAGTAGTTGCTTAAATTGGAACATGGAAGTACCAGTTAGTCTGAGAAATGATTGTTGTGGTAAAACAAAAAATCCCCCTCTTAAATAAGATCTAAATTATTTCTGCCTAGTATGCTTGAATCTCCTCAAGTTAAGGAGCAAATGAGTAAAAAGCAGAGGAAAAACTATCCAGGACTAAAAAGAACAAAAAAATTATTGAACCACTTTGTTTCTTGTTTTCTGAGGTGTCATAATCTATTTTCTTAACTTCAGCACTTCTTCTAAATATCAATTTTATCATCATTCTTTTTTCTATTCAAATATCAAGCAAATGTGGGATTTACACAATATTTTACTAGATTAAAACACACATAAATGATAGCTCAAGCCTAAAATGCTGAAAGAAGATACCCCTAGTCGGTAGAGTGTATGACTTAAAACTCTGTAAGCCATTTTTCAAGTGCCTTTCCACTTCAGAAGAGTGCAAACTGTGTCTGAGAATTTGCAGTGCATCAAAATACCATTCTTCCTTAGAAGATTACATCAGTTTCTGACATTTCTGTAATAGATTATTAATAAAAATATGTACTATACATATATTAACCTGTCTAATTATGAGGATTCTGAGTGTAATTTTGTGTCATTACTGGGCTGATCCCCTTTTAAAACAATCTTGGGAGCTGAAATTTGCGGTGTTCGCAGACCTGAAAATGACACAGGGTTCTCAAATTAGTTACTTGGCACATCTTTAGAGGTGACTTGCTATTTTCAGTACTCAGGTGTCTGACAGGAAACAATGGATAAAAGCAAGCACTACCTAAAACATTTATCATTATAAGCCAACACTGAGACAGCTTTTCCAAAGGTATATTTTTACTAGTGTATGAGGGCAATGAAGAATAACCAAAAATATAACCAGTAGATGCTAAAATAAAACCAGAAACTTGCAAATACATACTTCTTATTTATTACAATTTATTTTTTAAAGATCATGGTGTGAAAAACAGAATAAAAAACACTTCAAGAAGGTATCCATTCAGTAACATTTGGGTTTTTTCTTAAATCAGAGGTGAGATAGTGTTCTTTCTCAAAGTTTCTGTTTTGCCTGTCATCCTCCTAGACTTCTAGAGTTATAAAAATTTGGGGTGTTCTTGTGAAGTGTTCTCATGTTAGTAGTCATGCTTTTTTTCTCCCTAGAATTACTATCACCAGGAAACTCTATTGGGCACATTTCAGATGGGCAAAATGCATGTAACATTCATGTTATCAATTTCCATCATAAAAGTAACAAGCAGTAGCAGTAAGGAAGAATTATTAATTTAGATGCTCCACTTTCATTCCTCATGAAGGATCAACCACAATAAATCTGCCAGAAACATCTCTTGCTGTTTGTGGGATGCTGCCTTAGAGAATAACAAGGAATAGATTTCTTTTACATACAGCAGAAGCTGGACTTAAAAACAAACAAAAAGGTGTCTACAGTATACACATCTATGTATAGGTTTGGGTTTTTTTTAATATTGTTCTGGCATGGGAAACTAAGGGAAATTTTGGCAGGCTCTCAAGTGAAATATTCAAGTGCTATCTCTCGGTCCTCAACTGTTTTATAATGTCAGTACTCAAGCTCAGTCCACAAAGAACATTTTTCTATTTTGGTCCAAGTAAAATTCACTGCCCCAGCTGTACATACAAAGGCAGTATACATGTATGTATATTAAAATAATTGGTAGATTTTATAATATACACAAATCCTTACTTTCTTTGTAACTGGGTAAGTGCTGTGTTTTTTCAAATAAGAAAGTAATTCCTTTGAATACATGTTAAATGATAATGTCAACATTTTTTCCTCAAAGAAAGCTGTTGTATATTTTTTAAACATTTTTGCCTGAGTTGTCCTCTTCCTGCATACACTTTTAATTGGAAACAAAGAATGTAAGATCTAAATTATGTAGTCAACCATTAAATCATTTATCATAAATCTGTTTTTCGACTGAGAAGAAAATAATTACTTCATGATTCCTCTTATATAATTGCTTTTCTCTATTTTTAATATAATATACATAGGATGATTGCAGAAAGAAATTACTGTAACAGTATTTTAGTAGCTCTTATTACTATTTTGGAGTAGATGAAGTCACACAGGTCTTTTGCCTAGTCATAATAAATCCAAAATTTGAAGTAACACACCGTAACCCTGATTTTTATCTCTTTTTACTTAGTTCATCAAATTTTTACTGTACAAACAGAAAAAAAATCCCCATAATTATGTACACATTGTGTCCTGAAATTAAGCAATTATTTCCTAAAACAATAAAAACAGCAGATATCTCTACAGATCTTTTTCTTAGTCATACAAGGTTAAATCTGGAAAGAGCTACAAAGACAAGCCATATAAATAGCAATTATTTTAAATAAGATATGGTCCTTAGATTTCCTTTCATCAAACTTTGTCTTTGGCAAGAAGGAAATGATAAAACTTTCTAAGATTGGAATTGTCAAAATTGTATCAAATAGTACATTTTGTAACAGAAGATATTTTCAAAGATTCTACAGAATATTATGAGGACTTGGGACTTTTATTCTCTTTGTGAGTAAACAGAGTGAGCAGATGATTACAATTATATATAATGATAAATTGCATACATATAAAATGTTAATTATAATTATTTTATTGCTTTCAGTTTAGGATTATGCATTTGTATCAGAAATCCTCAACTGCAAGTCAAACTGGTACATTTTTTCAACCATATTCATTTGAAAGTGATTTAAAGAAAAAATTATCAATTTTTGACCATCAAACTGCCCTTTGTCTTTTCACCAATGTTCTTTTTCAAAACACCTTGCATGTTTTAACTAAAAAGGATTAGGTGTTAATAGATCATGCTGAATACTCCACAATTTTGGCATAGAGTTTCAAATTGTGTAATTTAATAGAAATTATATAACATTAATATAACATCAATAATTGCAATGAATTCTACTGAGAGATTATTTCAAATTGTAAAAACAGAATCAGTGAATCACCCAGGTTCTCTCATAGTGTCTGAGGTACCGTGTTATACAGAAATAAAGGGTGAAAAACTTGAGTCCAGGAGAAACTGCTAAAAAGTTCTAATAATCAGCAGTAGTACCAGAAATATTGTTCAGGTGTCACCTTTATCAAAACAACCCAGAGTTTTGGGTACCACAGGTGTTCTGTCTCCTAAACCTGAGAAATGAGTGCTTGAAGATTAGTTAGGATGTGTCCAGAGTGATGTTAGTTTACAGATAGGTTTCTAAATGTGTTGGTGACTGTTACACATGCTGAAAAAGGAACACAGTTCATACAGCTCCAAGATATTACACTATATTCTGGGTTGAAACAACCATGATTTAAAGAACAGCTCTGAAAATGTTAACATGTTTAAGTATTCAAAGTCTGTGGATCAGTTATACTGAAATACTTGTTCAAAACGAAACTAAGATTGCTTAAATGTGAGGATCAATTTGCTGGCTTGCTAGTTACAAATTTACTATGAAAACCTTAGAAATAATGCGACCAAGTTAACAAAATACATATGTTTGCTATACTTGTGAGCACAGTCAGTGTGAAAGACATGGTGTTAGGGACCAGTGTCTAATTAGACACTGTACAATTTACAGTACTCTACTAACATTTAGCTTGGAAACCTAATTATTTTATTGTGAATATGAAAAATTATTTTTCTAGTTTCTCAATGTTCATAAAACATCAGACAAGCTTGTGACTTGATAATGATACTTTATTGAATTTTTTTCTCCTGTATAACTTTTTGAGGGAGATGATTGCATGAGTTGGAAATAGCCAGCCAGTTTGGCATGTTCCCAGAGCTTAATGTCATTGGGATTTAAAACTGAAGTAAATCCTGCAAACTGATTTAAATCATGCATCCACTAATTCTTAACTGTACTCTGTTCATTGTAAACAGGTTTACCTTTATACTGAAATTATTTTAAATATAGACTGTTAGCAAAAATAAGAAGTACCGATAACAAGTACTGATAACTGATACCGATAATAAGAAGAATAATAATAAGAATAAAATTCTCTTCCTTTCTGTGATCTTAATGTCTATTTTTAAGAAAAGAAACTTTTAGACATATTTGCCTGACACACTCACTGGTACTTACCTGGTTTGTGTAACTTGAATGGTGGAACCACCCTGAGCAGGAATGGTGCCCGCAGGCAGTGTCTCTGCATGCTCCTTGTGAGATGTGAGACGCTGTCCTAGCTTAAAATTCCTATGACTACACACACATTTCTTTTTCCTGAAACTCACCACCATCTGAAGATCCTTTCTTTGTTCTCAGCTAAAGTGATAAATCCTCCCCCTCAGACTTAGAAGCCAGAAAGTTTCATTTAAATTTAAATCATATTTTAGCACAATCTGAAATCAAACGGTGAACTAATGTTTGATTGTTTCTATTTTTGGGGGGAGTGCACAAGTGGTACCTGTTTTGGAGAAGTCTCAGTGGGAACATTAAACTGTGGGATACTTGTGGCAACACAAAGTATTTCTGTCAAAAACTTGTGAACCAGCACCCCAAATGATATTAAATAATTAATTTTTCACATTTCAGAAATTTACATCTGTGCATATACCTGTTATGCATGATGCAAGTTGACACATGTCAAGTAAAGAACAGAGAGTTCACCTGATCCTGTGTTAACAAGAACCAGAGGGCACAATTCAGTAACTGTAGCTTTACAAAGTTTTGCCACTGTGTACTGGTCAAATTTTATTACTGTGAAGTTTTAGTTCCTGAGACAAGGACCTCAGTCAGAAAAGAAACATAGGCTGGTATTGCTGTTGTGGAAAGTAACAGCCTTTGCAAGCTGCCTGTTATTGTGGTATTGGTGTGTTCATTGCTTTTTCTGAAAAATGCCTAGACATACCTTTAGCAAAAGCTTCCTTAAAGCCCTATATATTTATATGAAAGTTACTGGTTTTGGAGAACTGTTGCTCCTTCACATGCTTCTTCCATCCTTCAAAAAACTAATACAAATACAACATTGGAAATAAGGGTGGAAAAAAACACTATATGTAATGCTGGTGTACTATTTCCCAATGATAATGATTTTATTAGCATGAAAATAACATAAATCTGCTTTTAGATGGTAAAATTTTTGTAGTTTTCTCTTGCTTATCTATTCCAACATGAAAAGTAAACAAGTTAATAAGTCAACCTCACATATCACTTAAATTTTATTTCCACTTTAACATTTTCATTAAGATATTCAAAACATTGAGGAATCTTTAGTTGCAAAATACACAATATACATGTTATTGTATTATATATATTAAATGTATCATCTTTTCTAAGATGTTCTATCACTTCAAGAAGTTATGAAGTATTTCTGCTATGATGAAGGATCCCTAACTCCCTCACGAACTCAGGCATATTAAACACTGATAATTACTTAACAGGCTTTCTGTTCTGGGACTTTTGCTGACAATCAGGTCCTACTGACTGCTCCTGACAGTCCAAGCTGTTGAAGATGTAACTGCTCAGCCACTGGTCATAAATAGCTGCTGGAAAATCTGTTTCTTTCACCCTTTTTAAGGTACCAGAATCATTCAAATTTACTCCACTATATAACTAACCTGGCACTGGATTTATCACATTTCTTTACTTGACATGGCTGTAGAGAACAAGTGTAAAAAACATGGGTAATCCAATAGCAAACAGTTCTAAATGTGCAGTAGTTTGAGTGAAAGAAAAAAAAAATTTGTTTAGGTTTCAATAAGATATTTAGTGCCCAGAATAAGTTATTAATTATACTGAAGGAAATATGGATTCATTCAAATAGAAAGAAATGAAATGCCTTAAAAACTAACAGGACAATTTATTTGATAGCATTGGAGTGACTCTTATTAGCTCATAGGAAAGTTTCTATACAAGTTCCTTCAAATCAACGTTAGGATTAGTCTTGCATAGTATCTATGGGTTCTTTCATAATGATATAAGGTTTGAATGATCAAAAAAGTAAACAAACCAAAACCCTTGATGATCTAAGAACTAGGATGAAAAGGACAATTACTAGACACTTAACAGAAATTTGACTATGAGAACATAGATTGAAATGGTCCTGTCATTGTAAGAAATTATAGTTCTAGGTTCCCATAAATCTACCTGTGTGATACCAGTGAATCTCGTGTGCTCTTTACATAAACATACACCTTCCCCTTCTCCCCAGTTCTGATTAGGTGCTTTTGTTAAAAGTTTTAAAAGGGAATTTTCCTTACAGCCTGGACAATTTTAAACATCTTTCAATTAAAAAAAAAAAAAAATCTGCTGAAGAGCATCCTATCTTCAGCTCATGCGATAGTAACGTTGCCCTTTTCTCCTCATAGATCACTACCAGCCTTTTTTCTCAGTCATACACATTTTTTGACCTGTGACAAAATCTGGTTTGACATATTACCGAGTGACAATTTTTCAAACTACACTTTATATGTCTATGGGGAAGAGGAGAATACACTGTCCAATTCTATGTCCATGAACATTTTTGCTTCATTCATTTTTTCTTTTATAATTCTATATACTGTTGTAAAAAAAAGGAGTACATCTTTCCATGTGAATTATTTTTCTAAGGGTTTTCATTCCTTTTATTTAAAGTATTTTCTCATTTGTCAGCTGGAATTACTTTCAGTTTTCTGCAAGAGTCTGTGCTTTCTTTTGCTTATTGTTAGTACAATACTATTTTTTAACCTAAATCTATTTAATTTGACCCATCTCTAGGCATTTGGGATGTTTCACATTCTCCTAATAGAATAGCATGCTGCTTTACAAAATAAATAATTCAGAGTTGGTTTTTTTCCAAAAACAGAGGGAATACAGACATTCTTTTTTCAACTACTGAATTAGAAGCATGAAGTCTAATTGGAGGCCAGTAACTGCCTAACAGTGTAGCCAGAGATCGTGGTTGCCCAGAGTTCAATCTCATTCAACATCTCCGTTAATGAGCTGGATGATGGAGCAGAAAATAGTCTCATCAAGTTCACAGAAATCTGGGAAGAGGGATATCCCAGAGGATCATGCTGCTATCCAGAAGAACCTCAACAAGATAAAGAAAGGGGCAGACAGGAACCTCATGAAGTTCAACAAAGGACAGATAAATAGCCCTGCACAGGGAGAGGAACAATGCACTTCACCAGTATACATGGGGGCTGCCTATCCACTTTTTTACCAAGTGGCTTGGTAAAAAAGGACCTGGCTCCCATGGCTCCAAGTCAAGCATGAGCCAGCTAAGTGCCCTTGTGGCAAAGAGTAGCACTGTGCTACATATTGGCATCCTATCCAGTTCCAGGCTCCACAGTATAAGAAATATTGGCATGCTGGGGGGGGTCCAAAAGAGGTCATGAAGGTTTTATGGGCCTAGAGCATTTCTCTGACCAGGAAAAGCTGAGAGCAGGGATGCTGGGTGCACTGGGTGATGAACCGGCTGAAGGGCAGAGCTCAAAGTGTTGTGGCAAGTGGGGGTACGTCTGACTCGTGTTCTTCAGTATTCATCTCTAGGACCAATTCTGCTCAATACTTTTATCAATGATCTGAATGCAAGAGTTGAAAGAACCATTAGCAAGTCTGGTGATGATACCAAACTGGGAAATGTTGTTGACTGTAGTGAGGGACAAGAGACTTTGCAGATTGATGTAGGTAGATTGGAGTTTTGGGCAATGATTAATAGGATGAAAATTAACAAGTCAAAATGCTGGATTCTGCATACAGCATAATTTAATGCCTCGTACACATTATAAATTGGAAGAGAAGTGGCTAGAGAGCAGTATGCAGAAAGGGATCTGGGGGTGCTGACTGACAGCAAGTTTGGTGTGAATCATTGGTAGGCCTTGAAGCCAAGAGGGCAAACTGCAGCTTGGGGTGCAATGAACACAGTACAAACAATTGGTCACAAGAGGTGAATATTCTGTATTTAGTTAATACGGCTTCACCTTGAGAGCTGTATGAACTTCTCAGCCCCACAATTTAAGACGGATGTGATGGTTCTTGAATTCATCCAGAGGAGAGTAACAAAGTTGGTGAAAGGGCTGGAGAGGCTGTGTTGTGAGGAAAGGCTGAGCACTTTGGGCTTGTGTAGTTTGGAGAAAAGGAGGCTGAGGGACAACTTCATTGGTCTCTACAGATTCCTGAGGAAGGGATGTGAAAAGGGAGATACTGGTATCCAGTGGTAGGAAGAGTGTGAGAATGGTTCAAAGTTGCACATGGGGAGGTTTAAACTGGATGTTAGGAAGTATTTCTTTCCTGAGGAGATGGGCAAGCACTGAAACAAGCTTCTTAGAGAGGTAGATGATCTTTCTTAGAGGTAGATAGGCTCGATGCTCCAAGCCTATCAGTGTAAGAGGCTTTGGAAAATGCCCTTGAATAACATGTTTAAAGTTTTGGTCAGACCTGAGGAGATCAGGTAGTTAGATGAGAGGATCGTTGTAGGTGATTGTGTGCATTTTAAATGAAAAATTCTGTTAAATCTATTTAATTCTTTAGTCCTTTTAGTACTTTGGGTTTGGGGTCATGAGTGTGTTCACATCCTTCACACAGTCTCTTGATGCCACAAAGAGCAGACTATTTATATGCCCACTTTCACTGCACACATGTACAAGATTGCTTTCATTTACAGTATTTCCTTTTGAAATTTCACTCCCTTCCCACATTTCTTTTGCTCACATTTTGCACCATACCCTATAAAAGCATAAAACCAGCTTTCTGTTGGTGTCACCCCAGGAGAAGGGATCTCTGTCACATGATTCTACTGACTATAAAGCCTAATTTTATCTGTTAATAACTCATTACGAGATATAATGAGATTGCAAAGGTAATTGAGGTGATACAGGTATTATCCAATGACTCCTCAAACTCTTATAAAATATCAGGACTTTTCTAAAGGTATTTGAATTTTCGTTCCAGTTCCTGGGTTTAGACTTTAAAATCTGCTTTTTTTTTTTTTAATTTGTCCTTTGTTTTTCTTTATTCTTAGTTTAATTTCTACCTGCCACTCGGTGCTGGAAGAAGAAAACTTTTCATTCTGAGAGGTCACATCAACACTCCAATAATATTAAATAGGTCAAACTCACACTCAGGTTAAATTGATGTAGCCTAGCAAAACAACGCAAAATTCTGATTGCCTAGAAGCAGAGAATAAATTAGCCTTTAGAGGTTTAACTATCCTAACTACACTAAACAGAAGTAGTTTTTGAAGGTTAATACAGCTGACAAAAGTGATTAAGAAAGCTGTCTGACCTTATAGAAAAGGGAGCACAGAGACATTTAAGAGCCTTTAATGTTTCAGTGTGTCAAAATCCTATAAAACTACACTGTTTTATCATACATCAGTAGTAATTAGGGGCAAGATTATACTCTTACCTGCAGAGAGTCTTGAAAGACAACAGAGACATCTTGGTTTCATGTAAGCTGCTAGGCTCATCAGACAGATGAAGGAATGTAAAGCATCTGCTGAAAATCATTTTAAAAATGATTGGTTTAAAAAGTTATCTCCTTGCTGCAGTTCCTGGGAAGAAATCACACGGCACTTTGTAAACACAGGATTTGAATTTCTGATGAGGATGAGAAATTTTTTTTTTAATGTATGTATATCCAAAAAAATAAACAGATTATTTTTTCATTTCAAAATAAATAAATTTCTTCTTCTAGGAAAATCAAACAGAAAAGACAAGAAAATGAATTTTGATAATTATGGTGTTACAATGAAAACTGTGATTTTCCCACCTTTTTTTTTTACCTGTAAATACCTGCTGTTATTTTGTAAATTAGTTGTAATTGCCTCTGATCAAGAAGGTCTTGCAGCCTTGATTGTATGTTCAGGGTAATTACTTACTGCTTCATTTAAAATATTTGGATTACTTCATGTTGTTGTTATTATTATTATTATTAATCATTACTGTTAATAGCTCAGTTAAGAAAGAGGTTCTGTACCTACCAATTGCATACTTTGCAGGTTTTCAGGTGTTTCAAGGATGGTTGTACACTGTCTGCAGGTGCAAGAGGAGAGAAATGGACAGGACAGTAACATTTCTACAAGGATGCATTTGTAGTCATAAAATTAGGAAATCACTTAGGGCTTCTAACTAATCATCTAACCTGGAGGGGCTGTGAGTTACCTGTTGTCTGTGCTCAGACATGCAGAGTTTCATGGACAGTCCTTGGAAGTGCATATGGTTATAAAAGCCTTTTTAGTTCCAGTTTTCTTCATTTAATTTTTCAAGACATTTTTCATATTTTTAAGTTAAACTCTAGCACTTCTAGTAGGGAATTTATAATTTGCTGTAGAAAGCAAATAAGGTCGTGTTTGTTATTTATATAGTTTAGTAAATCAATAAAACTTTAAACAAGTTTTACTTTGGTTTTCCATGGTCTGATTCTTCAGTATGATGCAGGGGCTTTATTTTTATTTTAGTGTTACAAAGACCTTTAAAACAGAAAATTGTTTTTCTTCCTCAACATCCAAATTGTAGGGTCTAGGCTATTAACCATATCTGGACCTAAACTGCAATTAGGGACACTTTTAAATAACAGACTTGTTATTGCAATGGTTTTGTTTCTCTCTGATTCAAGATTTTCTCCCTTATTTTCAGCATAATTTGAAATTTAGAACTCAAGTATTGGATGTCAATGAAAGACTTGAATGACTTTAGTATTCATTAGGAAATAAAACTTCAGTAATTAGACTTAAATATCAAAACTTTTTTGTGCATAAACATAATATCTTTTAATAGTATGGCCCACCTTCGACGTGGAGGAAATTTTTGGGAGAGAGAGACCTGGTTTCTGCATCCATGTGTTTTGTAATAATGCTGCTACCAAAAGCGCTACCTCAGTGTAACACAGACATCTGTTTCTGTGATATCTATAATCCTTGTCCAACATTGAAAGAGACAAATTACAATTATGTGGTATTGGTAATGTTTCCTTTCCAAATCACCTCCTTCTGACAGCTTTTGCCATTCTGAGGGACATTGTCCAAACACTGAGAATATACTCAACTGAGACTACAAATATATTTATTGACTAAGAGATACATTAAACCACAAAGACTAGCTAAACATTTATAAGTTCACCATCCTTGATGAGTGTCTGTAAGCTAGGCAGCCAGAGTCAGGAGAAATTGCCGAGGGCTCTGACCTCTTGCTTCCTGATTGACCTTGTCCTTGGGATTTTTGTAAACGTTCCCATCAGTATTTCTTCTTGTGAATCGTTGCGTTGCTAATACTCTCTCAGCAATGTACTTTTGTCTGTGCTTTTACTTGGTTTATATCTCTTGCTTTCACAGACTTTCTCACAACTTAACTGTTAGTAAGACTGGGTCAAGGTCACAGAGCAATGTGGCACCAAACTAGGGCATAAATTACAGACATCAGAGCCCTAGGGAGGAAGGTTGCAGAAAAATGGGACAACTCTGAACCAGTTTTCTGAAAAGAAACCTACTGCCAACTCTTGTACTGCTGTGCAAATTATGGATAATAACGAATAATATATTCTCCAATTGTAAAAAATGAAAATGTAGTGATGTAATTGTGCACAAAATTGAAAAATATGTTTTATTATATCTTTAGTAGGACAACAGTTTAATTTAGAGGAAAAGATTGAATGTATATTTAACATAGTTTCAGAAAGTGGTAAACAAATATTTAAAATTAAAATTCTAGAAATCTAAAAATACTAGTTTAAATACTCAACTAATTCAAAAACTAAATGCAAAAATATCTCAATAGGAAAAAGATCAATATTTATGGTGTTTGTGTGGATTTCATTAAGATGTATCAACTCAGTCAATGGTGCATAAAATCACAGAGACTGACATAAACCTGCAAATGGAAACAATTAGGAAGCCTGATTATTGAAGGAATGAGAAAAGACAACATTGGTCAGTCCAGGGACCTTCTGGCTGACAATAATGTTTTGCTTTTTGGTTCTTTATGACTGATGTAAAATCCTTAAAACCTACTGAAGAATTTTATTTAAAGAAAAATGAAAAAACTACAAAAACTATCTAGTCTTTGGCCAACTTAATTCCTTATCTTGGAAAAGAAAAATATACTTTCTTACCTTTACTCCGGACACTACTTTATTTCAGCCTTGAAGAATATCAACACTATTGCTAATTATTAATCCAGGTTACTTTGTTTGCTTGTCACTTTAATTCCAAACGTTTTTCAGAATTAAAAAAGACAAAAGTAAGAAAGATGTTGACCATTCCCCAACTTACGCACAAAAGCAGAGAAAAGCATGGCCATTCTGGGGGAATTTTTGTATAATTTTTCATGGGGATTTTTTGTATAAGCTCTTCCGATAAAATGTCTTGGGTTTGGTTTTGTTTGTTTGTTTTGTTTGTTAGTTGTTTTTTAATACTTATTCCTAGCCTCATGAAATTTACCCTTAAAAATCTCATTTTGTGTTCTTTGGATCAGATCATTCCTTATTTGTTAGTTGCAATATTTATAGACAAAGGTAACAAATTTTTAGCCCAATAAGTATATAATGTCATAAATATTTCATATTTACAGGCTAAAAATGAGTAAGATTCTAGCACAGATGAACAAAAGTTTATTACAGCCTTCTGGAGAAAGATCTTTGCCGGGCTTCATTTCTGAATATAGTGTCATCTTATTTTTTACAGAGACCCAGATTGGACATTCAGATCTCTGCTCTTCTAGGATGTGCCTTCTCCTTTTTTCAATCATATTGAATGGAGAATTATTATTCTAGAAATACACTACCTAAATATTGCCATCCCACAGAAACTCACCTGAGAACTATGCTCCACTTATACTCAAGGTCATGCTATAAGTAGTTCATCAGAAATACCTGAAACATTCCTTTTAAGATGGGATAACTCTCATCTAAGATTTGCCTGTTTCTATTGCCTATGAAGAGAGATTCACATGTATAATGTATAAATACAAAAGCCAAGGTAAAATATACATATATATGAATTAAGATAATACATTTTTATATAAATCCATATAATGTTATACCTTTCAGATTCATTTATTATATCTCATTTCTTACCCTAGTCCCCTTTTTAAAATCTTTGTTACAGAAATATTATTCTGATATATACAGAGACCTGTACTAGATGTACAGTAAAGGATATGATTTCCTCCCTCTTCCTAGTTTATAAAACTTTTTTTAAAATTTATTTACTCAATAAGTGCACAGATCAGCAATGCTTCATATGTGTTTACTTACCATGTATTTAAGTGTAGTTGAACTTAATGCATTAATCTGGAATAAAAAAGGATTTCATGCATGACTATCCTTCCTGTTGACACCTGATATTATATCATCAAAATTGTGTTTAAAATAAACTATTAGGCATTTAGGAATTTTTATTTCAGCAGTAAATCTTCTGATTTGATTTTAAATTAATTAACTCAATTTGTATAAGCTTGTAGAAAAATATGAAATAGCAAAAAAAAAAAAGTCAAACACACAAAACTTTTGTAACTACAACAAAATAGCTAAACATTTTTCATTATATGTCTGATTTTCCCAGACTGTGTAGCACCAGATTTTAAGCTGGTGCCAATACATATCAGGAAATGAGCATATTATGGAGAAAAATAACATATTTCAGAAGTGACTGAGTCTTGTAGAAAATTAAAATCCAACTGCCAGTTCAGAAAGCACTAGAAGTTTAAAAATAAAATTTCATGTTCTCACAATTCTGCAAAGTGTGCTATTATTATAGCTCAAGAGGTTGAGAAAATGACATGAGTGGAAAACTGGTAAATACAGGTGGGATTGAGCGATCTCTGCTTCCATTTTAAATTTATTCCTGGTTGTTTATATTTATTGCAGCTTTCTGCCTGTGTACGCTTCTCCGTGTGGGTTCTGCTCCAAACTATCTGGAGTCAGATTAATATATGAAGAACTCCACAGCCATGTAAGAAATTAATGTGTGTGAGATGATGATAAATGGAATTCCACTGACTAAACTAACTGTTCTGTTCATTATATAATGATATAATGAACAACATCAGAAGTGGCAGGAATATGAAACTCCAGGTTCCTTAAACAAAAAGCATTGTTGAAAAAAATCCCAAAATATAAGAACTCTTTTTAAGATCCATCAGAGTTTTATTACTTGAACTAGAGTATATTGTCCCAGTTTGAGACAAGTTTGGGAGGAAACAAAATTAACAAAAAATTATTAACAAAAATGCTTGTTATAAAAAAGCATTTTCAGGGCTATGAAAGCCCTAGTAGTGGTCCTTGTTGATGTGCCATTGCTTTCTCTCCTCTCAACAGGTTATTTTATACACTTTAGAATTTGCAATTTCACAGATTATCAGCAAGGAGATTTCCACTGATGAGGTGGGAATTGATGGTACTGCACTCTAGTAATTACCATGACAATGTTACTGAGGACCTTTCTCAGTGGTAAAGCAGAAAGGTTATAAGATAAGAGCTGAGGAGCTGACAGAACGCTTTTCATGTTGTCACACAACAGCGAAGTAGCAACTAGAATATTGGCTGACCACTGTTTTGATGCACTTCTTCTCCTTTATGAGTTTCTTCTTGCCCTTGTCTCTTCTGTATTATTCCATTGCCACCACAGAGACCATAAATACATGCTAGAATCCCAATTCTGTCTTTAAACTGGTAGACAAATGTACTGTTCCACTGAGATTTTTCCCTGACCAAGAGTCAGAAGGAAACTTATCAAAATCGTGGGCATTTGTTGTTTTATTCTATGGAAAAATTATAATGTAATAAAGCTCTTCTTGGTAAGAATACATTTAATTCTGTAGCCTTGTGTGCTGTCCCCATTGTTTCCAGGTTCTGAGTTAAATTCATGCATCTGTTAGTAGATTCATATGCAGAGCAAAGACATTTGTCATCCACCAACTGTAGGCTCTGCAGTCTCTCTTTCTCTCTCTGCCTGCAGACGCATAAGAAACCTTTTCCAAACGAAATATCATTTTCTCACAAAAATTAATTTCAAAAAAAGTTACAACATTAAACTTGATTTGGTTTTGCAAGGTTATATGCTCTCACTGAACCTCTGTAAAGATGTATGAGGATCACTTTTTGCCACATTACCATTAAGCTGTTTACCATGTATGTACTACCATTAAGCCACTTGTCGTGTATCAAAGCAGCTATTTTAAGAAACCAAATAAGATGTGTATGCACACATGTACACATGCACATACAACAAATACAATTTTAGTTTCTCAAAAGACATCTCAAAATTGTAGTGCTGTCTAATGCTATCTTCTGTGAAATGTAAAAATCAAAGTTTTATATGAAGATTCTGTTTAATGTTCATTTATGTGTTTTAAGTTTTGAAATTATGATTTTGTATGCTGTGTTGGTCATTGAGTGAGTTAGGAAGGCTGTTCTCTAAAACTGAGCCTGACAGTGCATAAATTAAATAGCAGCTCTGCTTCTCAGCTATTAAATCTTGTATCTACACATAAATACTTGAACTGGCTCCTGAGTGCAAGTTACATACTAACTACAGACAAGTATACACACATGCACTCCATCTGAGCACCTGGGCACTTAGCAATAGACTAAGCTCCATCACAATTCACAAATCAACTGGAAAAGGACTAAATGACACCTAACTTCATGGTAACTACAATCCGATAGTCACGCTCAGACCATGAATAAGCTTTGAGTTTTCTTTTAATCACAGCAGTTGCATTGGTTTTATTCAAAAACTTCCTGGGGAAGATTGAATCTGAGGCCCAAACTCATTATTCTTCTTAGTACTAAAGGATTCAAAAGCAGAAAAAGAAAGCAATGTGAGCTACAAATTAACTTGGAGTGCTTCCATGCTTCACTCAGCTCAGATATAGTCAACCAATGTTATCTAAGGTGTATATAACCACATAATCACAAACCATATAGCATTTACCATGGAAAATTTCTTTCTGCTGGGTTATGGTGTGAGGAAGAAAGGAAGGCTACTATGTACTTAGAAAACTAGGCAAAAAAGATTCTTACACTTCAAAATCTTCTAAAGAGCAAAAGTGAAAACAACTCTTACAGAGAGATAAGAATTTGTTAGTTCTATTCATGTTTCAACTAAATAGTCCAGGTTATTAATGCAGAAAAGCCTTATTAACAATACAACTAAATTTTTTATTAAAAAAAAGTATTCCTAGTAGCCCTTTCTGTTCCCACATCTAAGAAATATCCCTAAGGATCTGAAAGTCAACACAGTCCTTCCTTGAGAAGAAGAGGGACGGTAAAGGGTATTGTGATGAGCTGACAGTGCTCTGTCTGCTAGTCTCAAAGATGAAAAAAAATTGTTCAAATGTAAACCTAACAATAAGCATCCACTCCCATGCACAAGCATGTAAATGGTTTACAGAAAACACTCACTGCTCTTACCATCTGGGAGATGGGCAGGAAATGTCAAAGTGTTCATTAACTGTGATAAATCATGCATTTTGGGATATTTGAAAATATGAAAATATATCTCCAACAAGGAAAGAGAAGGTGAAGATTCCACAGTTTATCCTGGAGTGGGTGCTAACAAGTTGAGAGTAAGCTTAACTTTTTATTCAGGATGTTGGTTAATGCAGAATAAATTCAGAAATATAGTTAATTGGAAAATAATTTTGAAATTAAAAATATGTGTCCAAATAGATGTAAAAAATTTATTTACCTCTGCAGATTTTTGTAAGCCTTGAATCCAAGGTGTTGAAGAGAAAAAATATTGGAGTAACTCTCTATGTTGAGCATAACATGATATTTTTTGTATTTTGATAGTCCATAATTACAGTTCCCTTATATTGTTTTTTTTGTGATGATCTTGAATAGATCACAAGATATTTATATTTACACTGAAGCAGCCATAATTTATGCTTTTTAATTATATAATATTTAATAGGGACATGTAATACTTTATATATACCATATCATATCATATCATATCATATATCGTGTCATGTCATGTCATCATGTTATGTCATATCATATGTCATATATCATATTGTATTATCGTATATTAAATATATATTTGTTTCAGTTTGGGACATGGTGCTACTTCTGATGTTCATAAAGGAGCTCTTCCTCCATTCACAGAGTGATAATTCTCTCTTACTTTTTGGTCGCTACTATAATTTTATGATTATTCTAATTTAGTTTCATTCATTTGTTTTATGTTAAGATAAATTAAAGCTTCATTTCTGATTCTTATTCTACCAGATTAAAAGCAATAAAAGATAACTTCATATCTCACTAAAATAAAAGTGCCTTTTGATAAACAGGATAATCCTCCCTGGCCCCCACCCCCCATTTTTTTAGCTGCCAGTTATTTAGATCTGGAGTCCTTCCAAAACTGAGAGTCATGGATGCATTATGCTTAATTCAGCTGCAACACACATTTCATCTTATGTTTCCCTATATCCTAAGCCCTCATTTGAGGAAGAACAAGAAGTTTAATTAAATGTGCATTGAGACTTTCCTCCACAATGTCAGGCCAGGATGATGATAAATGTTAGTGGCTTGCCAGCAGTACAACTACTCCTTTTATCTCTCTCTATTTTTCAGCTGCCAAGAGAAAAGTCCCCCAATCTGAAGTTTATAAGCAGCAAAAAAGTACAATTAAAGCACCCTATGACCTTTAATGTAAATTTAAAATTACGTATATATATAATTGTACACGTAGTTATTGCCTTGTATGTGCATATTCAAATATAAGTCTATATATTTATAGGTACATATATAAAAGCCTTAGGCAGATTTTTTTCCACTGAAAATAATAAGACCTACTTGTAACAGCCTTGAATATACTGAAATGTCTTTCCTGTACTAGGGAAGTGGACAACAAGCTATAGTTTCAGTAGAGGAAAATATACTGTTCAGACACGGCAGAAAGGGGATCGCTGAATGTATAAAAGGAATAAAGAATTTCAAAAGGTACATTTCCCATACAGTACTTTTACTCTTCTACCTTTATGTTGTTTAAAAGTTTGAATTTTGGGTTTTGGTGATTTTTTTTTGAGAATCTTACCTAGAATTAATCAATTAGAAAGTTCAAGTTCAACATTCTTGGCTTTCTTTATAATCACTGAAACAGTAATATTCTGCCATTAGACCAACTGCTGTTTCAAGTATGAGTTTTATAAGTCTCACCCTAACAGAATAAGAGCAAGAAGGCTTCTGGTTGGTGGACAGTCTGTTCCATGCCTCTGTCTCCCACTTTTCACTCCTCCTTCTGCTGTCAAAGAAGGAATGGAGCAGTCTTCAGAAAGGATGAACTATTCACTTTCTGCTGTTATGACTTAAATGAACCTAGATATCCAGTATAAATTGTTTGGTTTTTTAGATGTTAAAAGCAAGAACTAAATTAAGATGTTTCAAGTAAGTGGATCATTCCATCTAATCACTGCTGGCAAAAACCTGGAACTTTTTATTAACCTCCATTTAGATATTAAACAGGGCACAGGAGTGTTTTCAAACTAAAATGTTTATTCTTCTGTAAATTTGTATTATTAATGTTACATGTATAATTTAACAACACTTTTACACGAAAAAATAAAGATTAAATATGAATGCTTGTTTCCTTTACTTGGTAAGTATACACCTCAAAGAACCAAAAAAGTGTAATATAAATGATCATACTATGCATTCCTTCATTTTAAAATCCTACATGTTACATAGTTAATCTTTATAAGAGTAATTTAAGAAAACAGTGTACCTATAAGTGTAGTGGTATACTATAGCTGTACAATGGACATTTTGTAAGAGTACACTAATGATATAAAACCATAGAAGTCCTAAAACTGTATAAATACATGTTCTTTCTTAGCCCACCACAAATTTTTCATTCTAGTTTGTGCACAAGGAATGTATGTCTCAATATTTCCATTTCTTTTCTGGTGACTGAAATTGCAATTCAGGCATATTGAGGAAGAGCAAGAATTATTTAAAAAAATCCATTAAAAATACCATTAAAATATGAATACGTAAAAAAAGGAATTATATTAGTACTACAGTCTGAGCCTGTAATCAATAATATCATAAGTTATCTGTGAGATGTGAGAAAAGGTTATGTCACTCTAGTTTGTCTCAGGGCTCAACCACTCAAGCTGCCTGTATTTGTAACTAAGGTTGTTCTGAAGTACAGTCAAGCCTAGTCCAAAAGTAATTATGACTCAATAGCACAAATTGCAAGAGCCTTGGACACAAGGCAAAGAAGTTTGTGTCAAAGTGCACGAAAATAAGCTGCATTATTATTTAACCTCACAAAAACTACCATTAAACTTTTACTGAAAGAAGATTTTTGAGTTAGTTAAGCTTCATCAATTGCTACAGAACAACCCAAACTCGAGCCCCTGGAAAGCAGCAAACTTTTCTGTAGAACAGATCAAGGACCTCTGGCCTCTGCAGCAGAGAGTCATTCACTGCCATCAGCTGTTGCTTTCTCCTGCTGCACCTTTGTGGTCCGAGGCTCATATGCACTGCATGAAAGCACAATTTCTTTCAGCTTCTCCTCAGCTTGAGGGCAGTGAACCTATTCAGTAGCTGCAGATGTTCAGGTTTAGTAGGAGCCTTTTTCCTGGTACCAGGAGGCACCTTCACCTTCCAGCCTTCACCTGACTTCCTACTTCCTGTTTCCTCTTGCCATTCTTCCAGGGACAGATTACAAGTCTGAGCTCATGGAAGGAACAGTGTGGCACTAACCACACAAACTTTTACCATACTTAGATCTCCTCAGATATTTCGCACACCAGTGACTATGTTGCCATCCCTTACTGACTAATGAGAATCACTGTGCAAGGCTAACTTGTGTTAGGTAACAGCCCAGTAGACCATATTGTTCTAATTACTTTCTGAGTTCTATAATTCAAATGTCATTGGGGGTAAAAAATTGAAGAGGCCTCTTTTTAAGCTCACAAGTTTTCTAGGCAGCTATATTTGTACACAGGAACAGCTAAAGTAATACCTAAAGCTGCAGAACACAAAATTTGAAAAGTAAACCACTAATTAAACTAAAAATTCTTGTAAAATTTCCAAATAAGTTGTCTCCACCATTAGACTACAAAAACCTAGGTATTAAGTATCCTAAGTAATATATTTTCAGACTAACTTTAACAAATGTACATGAAAATATTTATTGGCAAGTACTTCTTGTACTAATGTATTTGAACTGAAACAAGTACAAAACTAATGGCTGTAGTGTGTCCCTTGAGCTGAAATGATGTCTTCCCACTATATAAAATACTTTCCAAACAGTTCCCTACTTTCCATGGTTAAAAAATCACTGCATTTATACCAAGTGGAATATGAATGAAGAAACAAAGCAAAAATTCCAGCATCAATGTGTTTATTATTTCAGCTCCCTGACATCCTCTTTGCTGATCTTCCAGGCTGCAGTGTCTTTTTCCATTCTAAATATGCAGACAAATCCCCACGGGCACACTTGTGTTCAAGTTTCAGAAAAAAATAAGGATCACACATATTGATGCTCTATATATGGAAATATTTCTTGTCATACAAAATGGATCTTTTCCCTGTCTGACTGTCAACCCCTTCCTGATCAAACCAGACAACGCCAGCTTCTGCTGCTTTTCCAGACTCTTGGCAGCCTCTCCTGACATCTGCACATCTTGCATTTACAAGTACACTGATTCCAGAGCTGTCAGTGGATGGAAATAATTTTGAAATCCAGAGTGAATACAAATGGATTCCCTGTAAAAGGCTTTTATTTCTGTGTCAAGTCATAGAGTTGCTAGAACAGAAGCTTCCATTTTACACATCCCCATTTCCAACAACATCGCAGAAGGCTGGAAATGTCCCAGCAGCAAATGGATGTGAGGTTTTTTTGTTGGTGGTGGTGGTGTTTTTTTTTTAATTCTTTGTGTATCAAATAAGTGAAAAAAAATCTTATATTTTTCTTTGGCTATTTGGCTACATACAAATATGTATAAGGAGGGGGATCTCTTGTACTTCTCTGTCTTTTTTTCTTTTTCAAAGAAAACTTTCAAACAAAAAAAAAAGGTGTCTGGTTTGTTTATAACACAGTGTCATATGGTAGTTCTTTGAGTAGCTAGAGATTACAGTATACAGTATTGGCAAGGTAGTGTAGTCCATCCATTCCCTATTATATCTCACTTAAAAAAAAATTACAAAAGTTATATTAAAGACCAGTGTTAGTTTGTTTTGGAACTCATTAGCCTGAACTAGTTGTTTATTTTGGATGCTGCAAAACTGTGATCTCACATTTGTGATGTGAGATTGAGATCTTGACAATTGAGCAGAACTTCATAACTTTTCCACCACAATCAAGCTTTTTAAATGAAAACAGATTCTTCTTAGAATAAATTTATTTGGGGTAAAATTTAACTACTTCCAAATTTTTGTGCAGAAAAATAAATGAAATTGCCACACTTCTAACTGCTACTTTAAAAAAGAAATTACAACAACCAAGCAAACCAAAAGAGTTAGAAAAAGATAAATAATTTCTGGTTTTGCCAACACTAGAGAACACACAATATTATTTCTGCCCCTCAGTACTTAAAGAGGGCATACAGGAAAGGTGGGTACAGGTGTTTTAGCAGAGATTGTTGTAATAGGACAAGGGGTAATGGTTTCAGACTAAGGGAGTGTTGATTTAGATTACATATAAGGAAGAAAGCTTTTATAATAAGGGTTGTCCAGAGAGGTGGTAGATGCACCATCCCTGGAAACATTCAGGGTTAGGTTGGACAGGGCTCTGAGCAACCTGGTCTAGATGAAGGTGTCCTACTCAGTGAAGGGGGATTGGAGTAGATGGCAAAGTTCCCTTCCACCTCAAACCATTCTATGACTCTGAGATTCTGACTTTTTTTTTTTTCCCCTAAGCAGTTGGACAAAAAGCAGAGAGGAAAAAGCCATTTCTCCTAGATCCTTTTGAGGATCCTTTTGAGTGTAGCCTTACTAACTGCTGAATGCAGGATTGGAGTCTTCTAAAGCTGTGTCTGGCCAAAAGCAGCCATTCAGGGAGTCAGATGCAACAGAGCCTTTTAAATGTTCAGCATACACTTGGTAGTACATTGACCCTGACCTCAGTGACAAAACTTGAGCACTTTGTTTAGCTGTGAGGCAGCCCGGAATGAAATGCCAAACTGTTATATACCTCCAGTATGCAAATCCCTTGGAACATTATCATAGAGATAGATATGCCAGCAGAGAACATTTCTAATTATGCATTTTGCTGCAGGGAGAGCAAGTGCATTTGTTAATAAGAAGGCATTACAGGACTGTGAGGAAAACAGTGTCAACAAAACTCAACTGGCTTTTGCTTAAAGCCTTGAGAGTGGCAAGTGTCAGCCAAACTCTCACCCCAGTCTGAACTACTGAATGTTGTCTGCATGAAAAAAAGGCTGCTTGACCTACTTTTATCTCCTGGATGAAAAATAGAGGTTTCTGTCTGCTGACAGCTGTTGCACTTCCAAAGTAGCAGTAATCAAGTGACTTTTTTCTTCCTTCTAAAAATAGCTGTGCTGAATCTGTCCTGGATGATGAAGACTGAATTATAATTTATTCTGGGGAAATTATGAGTTATCCATTGACCGCTGATTACAAAAAGGCACAAGTTACTTAGCCACCACATTGCATAAGGTGAGCATGGCAAATAAGAACAACAAATATGTTCTCTAAGGCATCCATGCCTACAATTATAAGAATATACTTGTAAAAGTTTATAGAAACTGCATGTTGAGCATTTTACGACATTTTCTCATTTTACTTAGAATGCAGTAAGTGTTGGGAGTATCCTGTGTACATGGCAGGTAGCCTCAAAAAGGAGTTCAGTTGTAAAACACTTGCTTTATGATCTGGCCACTTTAGCTATTATTAATTGTCTTAATTGCCCTTTACATTGTATTTCTATATGTATTTCTTTTTTTCATGATTTTTTTTTTCTTTAAAGCAAAACATCATGGTACAGTAGTAATGGCATAACACAACAGTTTATGTTTTTAAGTGCAGAATATCATTTAAATGTCTTTTCCTACATGACCCATCCAAACATCAATAAAAAGGATAAAAGTTTCAAGATTTTTATTTAAGGATCTCTGACGTGTCAGGATGCTTGTTGATGGAGATGACACTACTCAAATCTCAGGGTCTCTCTGGGGAGCTCAGTGGGGTGGGATAAGCTGACATACTGATTGACTGCAGATGAACTTCTATAAGCATTGAATGTAAACCTTGCAATGTCAGATTTAATTTCATCTTCTAGTCCAAACCAGAAAAAGTTCATCTGGAAATCATATTTTTGTTTACATTGTTTAATATGCCATATAGTTTAATAATTACAGCAATACTATTCCTTGGATAATCCAACAATGACCTGGTAAAATTTTACAGAAAAAGACATTTTATTCCTCTAGATACCTTACTGTCTTCAGAACACAATGAGTTGTAGTGTGAAACAAAATCAAACCACAGAAAAAAAAGCTGGAAAAAATAAATAAGAACACAATTAAAATAACAGCATTATTTTCTTGAGGATATAATAACTTATCATGTGTACAGCTTTGGGCAAAAACCTATTTCCACTAAGTTAAAATAAAAGAAAAATAAGGAAAAAACCCAAAACTAGCAACAGAAATTAAACTGTGGAATACCATAGATATGGCAATGACTTTTGACATACTTTTTCTGACTCAGTGTCCTTGTAGCTGAAGGTAAAAAGAGTTTTTTCAAACATATTAGTGTTAAAAGGCAGTGTAAAAATAACATTGGCCTGTTATGGAATGAGGATGGTCACCTCCGAAACAGGGACAGGGACAAGGCAGAGGTGTTTAACACATTCTTTGCCTCTGTTTCCAACACAGATGATGGACCAAGGGAATTTCAGTGCCGTGAACTGGAGGATCGGGCCTGTGAGAATGATCAGCTCATGGTAAACCCTGTAGCTGCTCCAGCTGAATCCCAGCAAAACTATGGGGCCTGATGAGATTCATCCAAGAATCCTCAAGGAGCTAGTCGATGTCATTAAAAGCCTCTTTCAATGATTTTTGAAAAATCTTGGGCATCTGTAGAGGTCCCAGCTGACTGGAAGCTGGCAAAGGTTTTCCCAGCTTTCAAGAAGAGCAAGAAGGAGAAACACAGAAACTGGAGTCTTATCAGTCTTACTTTAGTGCCCAGTTAAATAATAAAAAAGATAATTCTGGGAAATTTTGAAAAACACCTGAAGGATAGTGCAGTTATCAGTCACAGCCAGCATGGCTTCATGAGGGGAAAGTTCTGCTTGTCAAACCTGATTTCCTTTTGTGACAAGGTAAGGCACCAGTTGATCAAGGGAGGACAGCTGTAATCTTTTGGGACTTCAGCAAAGCTTTTGATATGATTGCACACAGTGTCTTTCTGGAACAAAATATCCAGCATACAACTGGACATTTTGTGCTACATGGTGGGTGAACAACTGGCTCGTAGGTCAGGCACAGGACATCAGGCTGATGTCCAACCACTAATGGGGTCCCACAAAGCATCATCCTTGGCCAAGTTGCCTTCAGCATCTTCATTAATGACTTGGACACAGGACTCAAAGGAATATTAAGTCTGGTGACAACACTAAATTGGGAGGAGCTGTCAATTTTCTCAAGGGCAGAGAGGCCCTTCAGAGCTACATTGACAAATTAGAGGTCTGGATAATCACCAACCATATGAATTTTAACAAGGGCAAGTGCCACATTCTGTACCTGGGAGGGGCAACCCTGGTTGTGTGTATAGACTGGGGAATGAGAATGATGGATAGCAGTGCTGTGGAAAGGAACCTGGGGGTCCTGGTTGATGGCAAGCAAAACATGAGCCAGCAGTGCCCTGTCAGCCAGGAGGGCCAACCCTTTCCTGGGGGGCATCAGGCACAGCATCACCAGCCAGGCAAGGGAGGGGATTGTCCCACTCTGTTCTGAGCTGGGGTGGCCTCACTTCAAGTTCTGCGGCAGAACTTGAAGTGAGTATTGGGCACCACAATATAAGAAAGACATAAAGCTATTAGAGTGTCCAAAGGAGGGCAACAAGGATGGCAAAGGACCTTGAGGGGAAGCTGTATGAGGAGCAGCTGAGGTCATTTGGTCTCCTCCTGCAGAAGAGGAGATGGAGATCTCATTGCAGGCTTCAACATCCTCATGAGGGCAAGAAGAGAGGCAGGTTCAGATGTCATTGCTCTGGTGACCAGTGACAGGACTTGAGAAAATGGTATGAAGCTGAGTTGGGGTAGGTTTATATTGGATGTCTGGAAAGTTTTTCACGTGGGGTGGTTGGACATTGGAACAGGCTTCCCAGGCAAGTGGTCACAGCACCAAACCTGACAGAGTTCAAAACAAGTGTTGTTCAACACTCTCTGTCACATGGTGTGATTCTTGAGACAGTCCTCTGCAGGGCCAGGACTTGGCCTCTGTGGTCCTGATGGCTACTGTCCAACCCAGCATGCTCTATGATTCTATGATTCTGTGATTCTGTGATTCTATGATTCTATGATTGATAGAGAGAGGTTAGTCTTACTCTAGACATTCAAGATTTTATCTAGATCTTAGTCACAATCTCTTTGCATCGTGTCTCCTAACTTTAAAAGTGCAACATAGAAAATCAGAGGAGCATATCTGGGATATCTGCAGCAATTTCAAAAGATATTGCAAAGACTATCTATCTATTCCTAGAGCTCTTTGAGTGAGAGTGTTTTCTGATTCACAACAAAGACTCTTCCATGTACAACTTAGGGGACTGTTGCTTATAAAAATAGAACTTTAACTGTAGACTGTCCCACTTCACAATAAAAAAAGAGATGTTCAGACGGAAATGTAGTGCTCAGATTCCTCAATCTTGTGTTGCTAACCAAATAGGTCACCAGCTTTTACCCTGGGGCATAGACTTTCTTTCCTCCTAGACTTTGCTCCTCAAAAAAAAAGCATTATAAAACTGTAATATAGTTCCTCCTTGCCAAGGGATTTGGCACATTATATCACAATTAAAAAATGCAATAAACCCATGAGGCAATAAAAATGCTGTAGAATCTTCTATAAACTAAGCTAACAAGCAATAAAACAAATCAAGTTTAAGTGTAAGAAAGGGTTTTTGCTGCCAGTAGTGGAAGAATTTTATTGAAAAGTATATATAGTCATGTGTGCACTCATACTGTTGAAATAGTGAATGTTCTTTAAAGGCAGTACTGCTGTTTAATTTGGTGTTTGAGATCAGCACATATACCTGAAGGATTTCTGAACCGCAGGTAACCAATACAGCTGCCCTTAGGCAGCAAAAATATCCCCAGATAGGTGTAATGATTTGGTTTGAAGCTGAACTGATTATTTTCCTTAACACACCAGGAAGCTGCTATAATAGAGAGAAGAGATAAAGCTACATAAACAAATAGTTTAGAAGTAGTTACATTTTGAAAAGAAAGCAGGCACACAAAAAAGGCACATTTCAATGTTCCTTTAAGCCTGAAAAAATCCTCCCACTTAGAACAGTTGTACCAAAGTTAATACTTCTGCCCCTTCACCTTTCTCTTTGCTATAGGAGAGATACATGTTGGCTCCCTTTTGTGGTGATAGCATTACATGCTAGGGGAAAACTGAAGCCAGTGTCTGGATTTAGAAATGCTTGTCACCAGCTTGAGGGTGGCACTGGGCCAGGCTGAGCTGGCAGAGCTCTGAACTTGAATATGCTCCCTGACACGCTCCCAGTTCTCCAACCTCAAGCTGACTGCTGGCACCAACAATCTGAGAATAGGCTACTGTGCACAGAGATGGAAAGGGACATAATATTTATTTTTTGTTATTGGTTCATACTGCCATTTCAGCCTAAAGATTTATATAACTGTTTTGGGATAGAGTAGAAATAGCATACAATTTCCTTCTCAGCTCTTTTTCCTGGACTTATTTCTTTATTAAAGGCTAATGGTTACTCAAAGATACACAAACAAAACCTAAGATTCAAATAGGTTCACTATTAATGCTTTCTCTTTTTTTAAAAGGAAGTATTTTAAAAATACTGTCATACTGACTAAGACCTCAAAACACTTAACATTATGGGAAAAGAAGGGAAACAAACACTTAAATTGGAAAAATATATGTTTGATTCAGATTATTAAAGTTTATCATCTTAATATCATAGCTATACAATTTATGCTCCTTTTATGTTTTTGAGCAGAAAGGACTTTGAAATGGCTTTGTTTACCCTACCTTAATTGGGTAGATGCCCAGTTCCTTAATGAGGGCACTGAGTACTGTTTCTGCTGTCAGTTCTTCATGTCTAGAACACCCCTGTGCAGCTCACTTTGCCTTCAGAGACACAAACCTTCACTGTAAGTCAGCAACTGTCTACACAGGAGTATGAAATCCTCTTACTTTTTGGAGCAGAAAACTTCTGCAAATAAACTACTAACCACCACCTAATAACAAAGGGAATCAGTTTTACTTTTTCTTTCCCACTTCTGTTGACAATGAAAATATGCTGAGAATACATGCTTTGCCAGAAATGCCATAAAAGCTCCTACCGGGGCAATGGTCTGAGCAAGGGCCTGCTCTCCTCACTGTCAGTGAGCCCATAATTGGATGAAAACTAAGCTTTGAGTAAAGAACCTCCAAATCAGCAGAGATAGCTCTCATATGCTTTGAATTTTATGCCAGATCATGAAGGGGAAGTTCTTCTATGTATCCATCACCATTTTGTCAAGCAAAACCAGCCTCACTCCCAACAGCATGACACTGTACTGTTATTTTTGTGACTCTGCACATGTATTTGACAATGTATTCACAGGCATAGCTATGTATATATTACCTTTCCATCAATCATATTTCTAAGAAGATTCATGACCATGTACAGCTATCAGTTTGAGATGAGCTCATCTAATACACTAGCAGATGCCAATACATAAAGAATTGCAGGGTCATCATGATGGTAATCTTGTATTTTCAATCACAGTGCTACTTGTTATATCCTGTGTTGTCTGTGGCAGTTAGCCTGCTTTCTCAAGTAGGCTTGCAATCATGATGAGGAAAAGAGCAGAGTGTTGAATCTGAGTGGTCTTGATGAAAAGCACTAATTACGTTTTCCGTTTTTTAAAATTCTGTGTCTTCAGCAGTTCGGTATGTAATCCTAAAATAAAAAATTGGGAGGAGTATTGTAAGATAGCCTTGGTTCTGTGTCTTCAGGAACTCAAGGACATTTCTCTGATATCATTAAGGAATAGGTAGACCAGCAAATTACCGTCAGGTGCAGGACTGTGGATATTAACTCATGACAGCTACTGTCATTTCTATGGATGCACTCCTGCCCATATAAAAATATAAAATGATCCCAGGGAACAACACAGGCAATAACAGAGAACTAAGAATCCTCATATTTATCATACAGGCTGAGTGAAAGAAGCTGGCACTGAAACTGTTCTCATTCATCAGCTTATGTCCCTTTGTGTTTTTTGAGATCTGTGAATGCCTTCAATCTAAGTTTGTGAAAAGCAGAATACAGATGCCTAAAGGCTATGTGAGTTTTAAATTTGACTGATAAATCAGGACCCTGGATCTGTTTTGAGCAGAGATTAATTGTTTCTGTTTGTATGTTTTTATTTATGTTTTAAGAAATTACACTAACTGCACTCTCAGCTGTTGAAGACTTCTATCATAGTTTAACCACAGCCAGCAACAAAGTAACGCATGGCTGCTCCCTCCCCAGCCCCTCTATCCCCACAAAATGTAGGATGGGACAGAGAATCAGAAAAAGTTCAGATCTATGGGTTGAAATAAAACAGTTTAATAACTGAAATAAAATAAAATACTACTACTACAACTACTACTAGTAATAGTAACAAAAAGTAAGATAACAAAAAGAGAAATGTGATTCTCAAGTTGTGAAAATATTAATGCACAATACAATTGCTCACTGCTTGCTGAGAAACTATCCTGCTCCCATTTATATACTGGGCATGATATTCTGTGGTGTGGAATATCCCTTTGGCCACCTGTCCTGGTCATGCTCCCTCCAGCTTCTTGTGCACTTCCTGGCTGGCAGAGCCTGGGACACTGAAAAATCCTTTACTTAGGGCAAACTCTATGTAGCAACAAGTAAAACATCAGCATGTTATTAGCAATGACCTCATACGAAATCCAAAACACAGAACTATACCAGCTACTAGGAAGAAAATCAACCCTATCCCAGGTGAAATCAGGACAATCATAACAATAGTGGCATCACCAGCACCACTTAGTACAATAGGGATACTCATTGCTGTTCGGTTGGCTTTACAAAGTATACAAAGATTATTAATAGTGGTTATGATACAATTCTGAAGATTTTTGTCTAAAGAATACTATAAAATTCAGCCAAATACCAAATGTTTCAGCCATAAATTTAGGAAGTCTTCATAACTTCCTGAAATGGGATGATAAGAGAACATGTTTCTAGACTGCAAATTATTTCTATTACTTGGTTTTTTTCTGCTTGTAGTGTGTGTGTTTTAATTTGACCTCACCATTTGCAAGAAGGTTGCCAAAATTAAAAGTGAATCTTAAGTGACAGACCTGAAAAACTCTGAGATAGAACTTTGAAAAATACCATTTTCATTGAACAGCAAAGATAATAAAATGACTTTTCATATTCATGGACTTGCATTTCAAACCATTTGGCAGATTTAAAGGATTATACCTAACCAATTCTAGAGAAAATGCCTCAGATTTTCTCCCTTCCTTTTTCTTGATTCCATTTTAAGGGCATTTCACTTATTTTAAATAGAAATGTCATGTCAACTGGGTTATAAGAAGATAATACCATAGCATTAATACATGGGTTAGACCAATTTTAATTAAACATGACATACTTCCATGTTTGCAGTACTGTCAAAAGTGGCAGAAAAATATAATATTCTCAAAGCATCTTCTCTCCTGCCCCCCACCCTCCCCACCCCCTGCCCTGCAAAAAAAGCCAAAAATTATTTGATTTTGGATATTTTTTCATGTATGCTGCAGTCTTTCTGCAAAAAGACACAGCTTCTGGTTTACAGAGAATCACACATCATCTTGAGCCATGAGATATATTGAATTTGGGTGACTATCATGGGAACAAACAGAATATATTTAAAGTGTCCTCTGTTCAGCACTAATTTAAGTGGATCTTTATCATCATCTAGTACAGCTATTCTTACATTCTTGAGAGTGACAGACAGAACAAGCGATAGGAGATGTACAAAAAGAAAAGAAGAAAATGTTCAGAAAAATAAAAGCTATAACAATTACCATGAAGAGAACAGAGAAGGGAAAGTAACTGGGGAACTGCATTAGTGAGTCAGATACTGAGGGAAAAATCTTAAGCTTGAATAGATGTATTCACTGTACCCTTGAAGGAAGCATAGGTAAAGATAAGGAGTTATATTTAGTAGTAAGAACATTGGGAAGATGAAGAGATTGCAGGACACGGGGAAAAGAAAGGACAAGTCAAAGAAGCTTGGTCAGTTCAAGAAGGGGAGATCAGAAGAATTTGCATTATGAAATTGCTCACATCAAAGCACCTATGATCTTAGTCTTAGGAGACCAATAAAGACTTATGCTGGAATGAAGACATTCAAAACTACAACTTTAAAATGTATTCTTTCTCTATGCTGATATTTTGAGTAACCTTTCACGCTGAAAAGAAAATTTGCTTTTGAATAGAGGCCATTGTGATTTGCTGACCCATACTCTTAGGGTAATGAATGAAATTCTAACATAGGACTAATAAAATGTATTGCTTTTGCAACTTGTTTTCTAACCCAGTGGGGTTAATAAAATACAATATCTTTTTCTCTTCCAAAGTATTATAACTAAGGGAAGTGGAATAGATTTTCTTTTTCCCAGTACCCCAATTTCTTTCAAGAACTGTCAAAATTAAGAAATGACAGCCCAAAACCTAGTGATTGAACAGCACCTCATTTTTCTCTCTGCAGAGATGCATGATGGTAATATGTGGAAAACTCTAGTACAAGATCTCAGATCTAGAAATAGAACTTTATTGTACATACTGCATCTTGGTCATAAATACTTGAACACATTCAGCAACATTTTTTATATCCTTATGTTCTTGAAGCTGTTGCATGGGATTATTTGGTGTCTGATTCCACCACAGTCTTTATTAATAATTCTCTTAAGTTCTTCTTAGTCATTTGGGTCTGTGGGTTTTTTGGTGCTTTAGGTTTTTTTGGTTTTGTTCGTTTGCAGAGTTTTTTGGTTTGTTTGTTTGTTTGTTTGCAGGGATTTTTGTTATTTTTATTGATTGGTTTGGTTTTGAGTTTTGTTAGTTTTTGTTTGCTTGCTTTGTTTGTTTATTTCACTAAGGCCAATAGGAGCTGTGTTGAAGGATTCTGGTATTATTCAGCTGTCAGTTTTTCATCAGACAGAAATGCTCTTAAGCTTCAAGCTGGTGAGACACCAGTCTTGTTGGATTTTTGTACAGGATTGTTTAATTGTGATAAAATCATCTTTGGCATTTATACAGCCTATATGGTAATATCTTCAATCTTTAACTAATCATGGAAAATAAGTCCTTATCCAAGTTTGTTTTTATTTTTTTCCATGGGCTTTAATGCTTCCAAATCTCCATTAGTTTCAGGGAGCACTTCTAGATTTCTAAAAAATTGTCTGCAAATAATAATATCAAAATCAGGTGGTTTTCCTTTAGCTATATTTCAAGCTTTGGTTGTTTCTGTTTTTTTTCATAGTGGATCATATCTTATTTATTTAGTAGACTAGAATACAAATAAAAATTTAATTATTTTTCCACATAAGGGTGCTCTATCTCTTGTTTATAGTTTACTCTAAATCTGCCCAAGCTGTTTTACTGAACATGCTCCCAAGGGAGTTTCAAAATCTCACTATTTCAATATGAAATATCAGTACTAAAAGTCCCTAGAACTATCTCATGATCTTTTGAAATAATCTCTCAGCAGTAGCTGAAATGTGGGTCAATCAGCTTCCTAACCAGATATGCAAAATACAGAACCAGCTATCTGTTTAACATCTGGTCATGAAGGAGCTTGCGATAGCAGTCTTACTCTAAAGACAGGTAATATATTCCAGTTTCTGTGGAAATATATATGTATCTCTGTTACTACCTGTAATGCTATGTGTATGCTATATTTTACTACCATACATGACTGCAGAAGTTGCAAGGGTACCACACCTACTGTCACATCCTTAGTGTCTTCATTTTACCAAGGCACATTTGTCTCCTGAAGGATGCTTTAGTTTTTCAGAGAATTCCCTTGACTCCTGTCTGACATGCTTCCACCCTTTGTGTTAATTACAGTGAAAGGTCTACTGGGCCTTTTGGGGAGCACAGTCGAGATGTTTGAAAAGCTTGAAAAGCCTATACAGCCTAAATAGTTTGGTTAAATGTTCCAATTCCCTTTTTATCATTATATAGCCTTACATGCTGAACTATATGCTACACGTAAAGATATTTACCAGGTTTGTAATTTACTGTGAAAATCCAGAAAAAAACATGAGGTCTCTGTTTATATTCTAAAGCTCTGAGGCTTGAAAAATTGATTAACATCCTACAGGAAAGAAAAGCAACTGGGACAATATCTTGACAGAAAAGAAAACTGCATGGAGATAGGATGAAATGATGATGCCCCTTTATTATCCCATTGGTTTGGAAAGAACAGAAGCACAAAACATTAGATTTGGAGTGAACTCTTGACATTTTGGTGAACACTCACACCTTTTCTGTGCTTCCATACAAGGCAGGAAATATTTTCTGTTCTCTATCTCTGGAAGTTAGGCTACGATTATTTGCTTTTCAGTGTCGGTAGTGCTCTTGAAATGAATGTCCCACTGTCTTGGTTTCACCCGAGGCAACAGCCAAGCTCCGTGCAGCTACTTAGTCAGTCCCCCACCAGCAGGAGACAATCAGAAGGGTAAAAGCCAGGAAACTCATGGGTTGAGATAAAGGCAGTTTAATAGGGAAAGCAAAAGCCACACACACACAAAAAAGGCAAAACAAGGAGTGATTTCACTGCTTCCCATGGGCAGGCAGGTGTTCAGCCATCCCCAGGAGAGCAGGGCCCCATCACATGTAACAGTGACTTGGGAGGACAAAGCCATCACTCCAAACGTCCCCAGTTTACATACTGAGCATGATGTCACATGGTCTGGAATATCCCTTTGGTCAGCTGGGGCCACCTGTCCTGGCTGTGTCTCCTCCCAGTCTCCCATACAACCCTGATCTCCTCTCCAGTGTGTCAATACGAAAAGCAGAAAAGGACCTGCCTATGTGTAAGCTCTGCTCAGCAATAACAAAAACACCTCTATATTATCAACCCTGTGTTCAACACAAATCCAAAACATAGCCCCATTCTAGTAACTGTAAAGAAAATTAACTGTACTTCAGCCAAAATCAGACACCCCGTCACATCTACTTCTATTCTTTGACTCTTGAAAGAGTCTTGAAATAGACTGGATTTCTTACAGATAACATAAAACTTACAGATGTGGTTCAGGAGCTCAAATCACATTCTATAACTGGTCTTTTAGACCATGGAACTCAATCAAGACTAATCTGAAGTAAATTCCCCATAAAACATGGACAACACAGACATCAGGCAAAAACTTTCATAATGTAAATTCACTCTAGTAGCTTCACACTACTACTTGAACTAGACAAAACCTCAGTCTTGAGTATTTGTGCGGGAATAAAAGAATGCTTTGTCCTTGCTCAGAACTAAACTATGAGGTAAACATATTCTTGTTCCTCACTTAGGTTTGTTTTTTTTTTCTGAATACATTGAATAAGCAACAATGTGTCTTAATCAAGAAGATACAGAAGGTTAAAAATGGAAAATTAGAAGGCTTAGCAGAAACAAAAGAAATAGAAAGACTCTTCTGGAATACATCTCTGTGATAAATACTGACAGTTCCTGAAAAATCTCAGATTTCATGAAGTTGAACAATCCAAAGTTCAGATACTATATCAGCCTGCTGTATGAGTAGGACCACGATCATAATTCACACAAAACTTCTTTATAACCTTTGGTAAATATACCTGATTCTTTTTACTTTATATGGTTGTTCCTTGCTTGTTCAAACTTATTTTAAAACTCTAATTTAAGTTTTTTATCTTAGCTATTTTGCAGTTTTGTTTCCGAATATGCCTGGATTTGACTTTTACCTACTGTATGATCACATAAACAGGTATTCAGATGCTCAAATGTCTTAATATACCTTAGAAAGAACATTGAAGCAGGTATCCTTCACAGTTTCTGAAAAAAGCTGCCAGTCCAGATCCTATCCTGATTTTTACAACAGTATCTTCAATCTCTGAGGAATAATCAGTCCCTTCAGAATGGATTATATTCAATATGAGAAAGTTTGAAACCAAAAAAAGTAAAAATTAGTAAGATGAAAAAAGGATAAAAGAAATAAGCAAGAACCTTGCAGCAGAATCACACTTTTTTCATGAGACTAAAATATGTCTTTCAGTATGTCTGCAGTAATGCTTTCAAAAATTCAATCTATTGTATCAAAAGTTGCATGAATTAGTCCTTGAGAAAAGATAAAATTTATCTTGAAGCTAAATACCATGTACAGGATATTATGAGACACTGCAAATACTAATGACATGTGGAAGCCTGACTAAAATAATATAAAAATATTATATAAATTTAGAACATTACTGTATTAATAGAATATTTCTTTTTCTGTGAAAATTAGAAACACTGTTTCAGTCACTGATAATTTGCAATACATAGTTTCTTTCTGGAAGAGACAGAAAGCTAGTCTGTTAAGCCACCAAGAATGTAGCCCCAGTGATTAATTGGCATACTTAAAATTTAAAAGAAAAATATTTATTGAAACAAGTATGTTCAAGATCTGACTTTCTCGAAATGTAAACTAAAAAACCCAAAACATATACCCACGTTCAGAGCAGGACTAAATGTCCCAGGTCTATAGATACACAATGAGTCTCAGAGAAGGAAGTTGTGGAGGCCAAAAATGTTTTCAGGTGCATACTTCACCAGCAGCCACAGGACATATTCAGCACATAATTTTAGGACATTTATTTTGTAGGACCAAATTGATATAAACACATTTCAGGCCCTCATTTTCCAGTTCAAAGTCATCTTCTCTCACTAAAGTTTTTAAACTCTTTAAAAAGTTCACAGAAGCTGAGATTAACAAAGCTGGATATATATAGCTTAGAAAAGTCTGCACTCATTTTACCAGGTCTGTGTTCCTATATTGCAAATATGCCTGACAGAATTAGACTGAGCACCCAAGCAGTTCAAAATAATACTCCTGAGCAATGTGAACTGCCTCTTTCATAAAAATGAGATGCTAAACTCCAAGAACATGCTGCCAGCAGCTTCTACATGACAGAAGATGTTGGTTAGCTATTTCCAAATACAAAGGTCCATATGAATTGTTCTCTGTGTGTCAAGGATATTTTCCAGATTCATAAAACATGAAGTGGAAACAGCAAATATTATGTGTAGAGCAAGTATTTTTGTTTATAAAAGAATTCAACATTTTTTATTCCTTGTTTTGGAAGTTAACCTTCACTTATCAACCAACAAGGAACTCTGCTACAAAAAGTCTGAGAGTAAGACATTTAGGTAAGATTTTTATTTTCTATATTAATCCACCACTGAAGCTAAATCCTGATCAGACACTTCTGGTAAGGATGAAACAGCTGAAGTTGGGAGGTGTAAGATACCCTTTCTGTACAGTATTGTATGATAATGTGGTTAAAACTTTTCACCTTAACACATTCATAAAGCAGATCCATACTGTGCCAAGAAAGTCATGTCTTACTAAATGATACCTTAAGGAAACAGCATGCAAAGAAATTAACTTTCAACACTAGGATGACAGAAGTGCTGTTATCACACATATTGTTTAATTAGATATTATACACTCACCAAAGTATTGTCACTCTCTGAGGTCTGATGCATTAATCTATCCTTAAGGCTAGATGAATTCAAATGCCTGTGATATAATATAGTTTCTCTGGCCTGTGCTGATACTCCCCCATGAATGGGAGGGCTCTTTTGGTTTTCCAGGAAGCTGTTGCAATTATTTTCATAACTCATTGCTTTGACCATTTTATTAGTGTGTGAACATCTCTCCACCGGCTCCCGCTCTTTTTTTTACTTTGAGCATAAAACTACTCAATTTCAGTCTCAGTGATTCTCATAGCTATTTCCTCTCATCCAACTTGTAAAGGCTGACATGTTTTTGACTGACTTGAGGTTTCAAACACTCTTAAACATTTTCCAGATTTTCAAAGAAATTTTTCACTTTGTTATGCTGATCTCCATAGACATGCAGCATATAAATACATGCATACCTTTATCTCCTTCCCTTTTCTCAAATTCCTTCTTAAAATCATGACATATGTAATAAATTTGACCTTCTATTAGTAATATAAAAATATTCTTAAATTATTTCCTCTGTTCTTGATAGTCTATCCTCATAAAATCTTGTGTTCAAACCATACACTGGTTTAGGCAGGAGGTGTCATATTTTCCTCTGTTTGTACGTTTTAGGCTGTCTTGAAATCACACAAGCATTAGTAAATGCTGAAGAATTAACAAATGAAACCTTTACTAAAAAGTTAGGCTGTAAGAAGGGATGGTGAAACAGTATGTAAGAAAAGGAAAATTTCTTGGAATTATTTCTCTTTCTAAAAAAGTTATAAATACCCTGTCATTTTAGAGATCAACTCTATTAGCAGCACTGATATTAGCACTGACATTAAAAAGTCCCAAACAAAAGATATTAAAATATAAAAAGTGTTTTATAGGAGCTAAAATTCAAACTCAGTTGAAACAACCACTCACAGGAATTTAATGTCAGTGTCATTTGAGTCAGGTCTTACCTTCTAAATTAATAGAAAGATAGTAAGGTCTAAAATACTTAGAAAGTAATGAAGCATCTAAAGTAATCAAGCAATCATTCTGTAATGATGAGGAGTTGCTCACAAAACCAGATCCTGACAGACTACAAGTACTTGAAAGAAAGAGCGGGAGCAGAAATCTTAATTTAAGAAGTGTTGACAATTACAATTATTTAAATTATATTTTTAATTGTATTTTAGGTGCATATACATACATGTATGTTAATTTAGGTTATAGACTTTTTGAGGCTTGCAGGTTTAAGTACACATTGTATAACTAAAAGAGTTTAAAATAATCTAACATATCTTTTCAACCAGCTGAGGAGGGATAGCAAACATATTTGTCTCATCTATGCCATTTTTCTCCTCCCCTCCTATCCACATGGTTCTACATCCTTTCAAACTGCATCTTTGCTTGTATGTATTACATCTAGCTGAAAAGTATTGGTGTATCTTATTTTATTATAATTGCATACTAAGGTTGGTCAGATGTTGAATAGTTGCACCTCTATGCTAAAGTAGGAAGGTAAAGTTCCTCTTCTACATTTTTGTCTGTGTTTTTTATTTTTTCTGTGATTGAAAAGTGAAAACAAACAAATATGAAAACAATATGAGAAATTATTTTTATAGAAGGATTTATTGGAACAAGAAGAACATTCCTTGTTCTTGCAAGAGATTTTGAAAGTAAGCAATGACAGTTGTTCAGGGATTCCTTTAAATATTAAATTTCTAGTTTGTTTCTTTGATTAAGTACAGACATAGCCACAGATTAATTTGATTTGATGAAGTGTGGAGTTTTAGATTCAGCAACTGATCAAACTCAGAAGCCAGCTAGATACTGAATGACTGAATCCTCTAAGGTCCTTACAGTTTTAGTTGTAAACCCCTTACAGTTAAGTACAACACATTTCATTTTAAATATATATTAAATGTTTTCACATTTACTTCTATGTTTAGATGCTTTTCACTTACTGATTGCTTCAACACTCCTTAAATGCTTTTCTGAAGCTGAACCCAAATGAGCCTTATGCTCTGGAAAACCCCTTCAGGAGCAGAGTTCAGACCCACAAGCATACCTGAAGGGCCAGCTGAAAATCAGTACCTTGTTGCAGCAAACTTCTTTTTTGAGTTATTTTTGTGGAGACAGAATTAAGTCTGTTTCATGAGGGATTTCTTGAACATTTATTTCAAGGATAGCTGGAGTGTGTTTTTTTCCACTTATTGACATTCTAATACAAAAAAAGTGGAAAAAATAAAATTGCTAGGTGACAGCAACATGTTTACTAGAGCTCTGCAAACCTGGGAACACTCTGCACAAAATTTTTGTTTCTGTTTTTTCCTGTAACTGGTGTTTGCAGAAAGACAAAAGATGAAAATGCAGAAAGTACAATTGCATGCACTTTTTTAAATTAAGTTTTGTTTCAGGAGAGTAAAATAGAAAATTGATTATATTTCTAGGAGGGGAGACAGAGATGCCAAGAAGTTGACCTGTATCAGCCTAGATATGTGCTTGCTTAAGAGCCCATTTGGTGGAGAGAAAGCCACATTCTTTGGAGTTATGTAACTAAGAAACTTGTGATGTTAGAGAACTGAATATTTGCTCCTGAGATAAATTGTCCTGCAACTTTAAAGGACTCCTTTGGAAAACTGTCATTACCACATTGCCTGAAGAAAGCAAACATTTATAATGCATAGTTCAAATCATAAAGAACACTTTCAAACATCTTTCTTGAAAAATAATGAGTATGGCTATCTTTAGGTCAGTCTACTTTTTGTATTAAAAGATGGAAGGATTATTAGCAATGGGATTGGTTCATAACTTAGATATAAATTTATAAAATAGGTCAGGATACTGTCTAAAGGAAAGATCAGTAGCCTCAATATTAAACAATTGCTGTGATTAATTAAAGAAAAAATATTACTAATCTTATCAAAATCGGAGGAAGGTCAATATAGCTTTTTATTCAGTCTAAGAGTTTAATGTTTTCCAAAAGGAAAAAGGATAAAATATGAAATGAAAGGAAAATGTCTGAAGCATTCTTCGCGTAGTATTAGCCATTTGCCTTTATGGAAATTTCTGTGACTTTATTTGCCTGCAAATGTAACTATTATCAAACTCAAGAAAGCAGAATAGAAGTAGTTACATATTCCATTTAAGCATGAACACAGAGGGCTAGACAGGAGCAATTTACAGAAAAGAGCACTGTTTGCCTTTTTTTATTGCTTGCAAAATGCCAGGAGAGGTTCAAAGTAATAGCATTTATTAAAAATAAAAATAAAAAAAGAGAGAGAGAATGAGAGAGAAAGATAAAAAATAAGAAAAAAAAATTGCCTGAGAAGAAGTCCAATTTTAAATGTCTTCACCTTTTCATCCTGATACACAAGCCTTCTGTCTGCTTTAACCCTGCAAAAGTTGTATTTATTTATTTGTTTATGAGATCTGTGGTGCTTTTTGTGCTTTTGAAAGCCATATGGGAATGTTTTTTAGCTTCCTTTTTAAAAATTGCTTATAGTTTTTACAAACAGAGAAGACACACCTTGTCGTGTACATTTGATGATGTTTCTAATGGAAATTTCTGAAATGCTTAAATAATTTTTCCATGATTCAGTGTTATTTTTTTTTATTTCTTTGACCAAAATCTCATTTCTCTTTCAAATGCTCACTGTTGTTATGAATTAAATTATATGTTGTACGGTATAAACAAGGTTTCCACAATTGGACACACTGGAAAGGTAAAAATAGAGAAAAAATTTCTACTCAAACCATCTTTGTTAGAAAAAACTTTAATTCCATATTTTTAAAGTTCTAGTATATTCATTGTTGTTCTTTGCAAGCCGTGTGTTTTGGAGAAACTGGAATTTCAAAAGACCACAAAATCCATTTCTTCTGTTGACAGCAAATATTGAACTTTCTTACCTGAAAAAGATAAAACTTTCTGAGATTTACCTTACTTTTAACACAGGAGCAGCTTATGTTTACCAAAAACAGAGGCTATATCAAGTAATGCAGTATGTTCTGGCTAGGAAACAGCAGGAGTAATTTGTGTTCCACTCAGGATGATAAAGCGTCATTTGAGTAACGATCAGGTATTTGGCTCAGATTTCTAAAACTCTTTTCAGCATTTCCTATCTCTAATACCTAGATTGGCTGGATATCCAAATCCAGTGAGTTTCATGCCACCTTGCAGTGAGCTTCTCACGCCACCATGCAGGGAGAGATGCAGGGCTGCAGCTCCTTCTGCTGACACCGTCCACCTCCCAAGTGGGCGTCTTCCTTCCACCTACTATAATTCTTGTCCTTATGCTGCCTTCTTTCTCTTCCCAGTCCTTTACCCCTGGTGTGCACAGGATCCTGAGTGCAAGGGCACTGAAGACTCCTGTTTTCCCCAAAGCAAGAACAGCTCTGATCTGCACAGCCCTTTTTGCCTCGTGGCAACAGGCAGCTGCAGCAGACAAGGCTGGGAGCCAGGAGCGGCCGCCACACCTTGTGTGCTTTGATCTGGCTGTTTCCAGTCTCCTGTGCCAGACACAGCCTGTCAGTAGGGCTGGCAGGCAGCTGCCAGCTGCACCTGGCCCAGCACCACGCTGCTGTAGAGAGGGAAGGGGCCTCACTGCCAGGAGGAGCCTCCCCACTCGAAGAGGCTGGATGAGCTTGTTCCATGGACTGCTGCTTTGAACTCCCATCACCTTGCTGCCTCCCACATCTGGAGCCTGAGGTGAAGGAAGATGAAAGCGTGCTGGGGAGTGCAGAGGCTTGTGAGGCACGCTGGGAATGCTCCCAGCTTCTGAGCAGGGCTCCCAACTTGGCCATTCCCCAACTTGGGAAGTTACATCTCATGGATTAGAGGAGCTATCCCTGTGTGTGTGCAAACTACCAGGGGTGCGCTCGATGTATGCTGGAGTGTTTGTACATAAACCAGGGGGTGTTAGTAGGTGCTTGCATTTATACTTACAAACAGTGGGTCTGATAGTCTTCAGAGATCATGCCTGGATTAATCTTAATACTTTTCAGAGATAGTGATGATGACCAAACACTGTCAGAGTCCAAGGTATTTAACATTTACAAACCTTGCTTGATAACTTATCCACTCTGTCTTCTCATTGACTTTCGTAAGTTTTAAATCTTTAAAACATGGAAAGGAAGAAAAAAGAGCAGAACTTCCAAAAAATACAGCTTTCCAATTCTGCTAGGCTTTGTAGTAAATCTATTAAAAGAAATGTCAAGTCAATATGAAATGCACCTGGCCAGTTACACTGCAGCTGAGCACTGTCTCCAGCTCAGGCAACCCTGTTAGCATGAGCATTAGCCTCATGGTGTTCTGCAAAACTAAGGCATTTGCTGGGCTAGCTTTTCTAAATAAGGATATTTTTCTAAATGGAAAAATTCAGGTGCACATTTTACATTAGTAGCAAAGCATAAAGTGTATTTTTCTGACCTGTAAATTTTATTACGTTTATGGTTTGTGACATCATAACGTTCCCTGAATGTTATTGTTAGAGGAGGCAGAGAAAATTGCCTTTGCAAATATATAATCGTGTAAATCTAAGTCTCCCTGGTCTTTTTAGAATAACAAACAATGATACATAATTAATTGTAATTTTTCTGGAAGTGACATTATCACCATACTCATAAATACCCACAAGGCAAGGACTGTCCCAGGGGAGATAACTTTCTTTCAATGGTGTGATAAAATGCCTTCATCACAGACAGTATTTATTGCCTGTGTCTCTTGAGAGATGATTAAAACACGAGAAGAGCAAATAAGCAGACACAAAGCATCCCACTATGCTCATTTCATAGGCTTGTTTCTACTTGTTTAAAACACAGTGTATTAATATGGGATCTGAGATGATAATTTTTCCTCCTTCTGCTTTCTTACTGGGTTTTTATTACTGTTTTGGAGAAAAAATGGCTAGAGAAATATCTGAAACCTTAATATCTTTTAAAAACTCCTACACTGAGCTATAATCCCTCCTGCAGTAAACTGCATACAATCTCATCACTTAGTTTCCTCTAGCTAGAATTCATGCCCCTTTGTGAGCACTAACAGAAAGGCATTTCATTACATTCCCTTTTCTTACAAGGCAAACCAGCAGAAATGAAAATAAATTAATAGCATTAAAATTATACGTTATTTACTCTGCTTAAATAAAGAGTGGGCTATAGTAAAGTCATGTTTTGGAGTTTTTTAGCTGAACCAAATGCCATTTTTGATTAATTGCTAGACTTTTAGAAAGGCAGGTGACATTTCCTGCAACACTGTCTGCAGCTCGCAATGCCCTTTAGGAAAAGCTAAGGAGACTTACAGCTTGAAAAAAATTCGAAGTTACCCACCCAGCTAGGATGAAACATTGTGGATAGGTTCACTTTAGCCATGTTGGTGAAAAACTCTCATTGCCAACTTTTCCTTTGTTTTTTGAAGTCGCTCTCTCAGTGTATATTTGATTCATACCACCTAAAAATGAATCTGCAAAACAGAAATTTTATCTGTGACATCATAGCATCAGTATTTCCCTCTTTTTGCTCTGAGATAACTAAAGATCCTAAAATGAGTTTCAGTTTCTTGCTTCTTTTTTAAAAGGCCTTGCTTTTTGCTATTCTTTTTGATGTAGACATCTTTTTTACATTAATGATGTAGTAATTGTTTGATATCTCTTTTTGTGACATTGTTTAAATTTTCCATGAGTAGCATCTGCTACGCACTTGAGAAAATATGGTGCAAAGTTGAATAGAAGGGTCAAAATGCCACTGACCATGAATATCTACCATGCATTCAAGATTATTAAGGGTCATATGCAGCATGAATTAAATGCACCTCTATATCAAATCAATTATAACCCATAGTACTCCTTAGAGTATTACAGTAATTTAGAAACTAATATTTAGTCATATGATGCCATAAATTTGAAACTTTGCCTTTAATTTGCTGAAGTTTGAACTTCCTGTTTTGCTATACCATCCAGTATCTTTTATACTAAATTTATGCCTAAAGTTTTAGCAAATTTCTGTCCACAAGGAAAACCTTTTTATATTAATGAAGTATATGAATTAGAAAATGAAATATTAATAAACAAAAATTATTTTCCCATTAGTTTATGTTACGGAGGAAAACATTTTTGAGAATTGAAAACATTTGGGTTCCTTCCTATTAATTTTCCAAGGTTTACATGGATGTCTTATTAGATCTAGATAACTACTTTAGGCTGCAAATATGATCTATCTTCTTCACAAGTATCAGCCGTTGATGATGATATGAAAATATATTTAGACAAAGACAGTAAATATGTTCTTGAGAACTGCAAGCTACATGTTTCCGTGTTTGACAATTTTGCTTACCTTGAAGGTTTTACATTTAATAATACATATTTCAGCACCATAAATTACATTCTAACAGATGTGATGGTCGGTTTGTATTATCTGGTTCTTCTCATGATTTGAAATGAGTAAGCAATGTCTCCATATAAACCTGTTCAATGGAATTTATTTTTTTAACAGCAATTTCTTTTGTTTCAGCAGTCTTTAAAACACATTACAAAAAATCATTTTCCCCTGGTTTCTTACAAGACAACTACACTTTGCTGTTTTTCCACACCTTGACTGTGCTGCAGTACACATATGGCATGATTAGAAACATAATGACTCATGATACTATTGAATTTAAACAACACATTGAAACTTTTTAAAATTTAAACCTCTGAGAAACTCACCAACAAGCAAAGTAATTGTGGTGCAATTAATGCTGCCATATAAAAAAGAAATTAATTTCCTGTTATTTGTGAAATATGAATACTTCTGTAAATACTCGATGCTAGCTTAACTCCTAAATGAGCTAACATCTGCTCAGTTTTAGGTGAATAAAGTACTAGAGATGACTTATGTTGTTTTTCTTTCTTGTTAGTTTTCTTTTTTTTTCTCGCCCTAAATGATGGGAGTCTTTCATAGTAAAGTTTTACTTTTCCTTCAACTTCAGCAACACATCCACTAATCACTCCTTTAACCATTTGATACAAAAATATTACAAGTTCGTGCAACTGATTCTAATTTTTTTCATTAGTATTTGATTTTAAACCATGATAGACATTAACATGATACTAGTTCAATTTTGTAATGAAATCACTCATCCAGGTGGTTTGACATGAGAATTAATCTACCAGATACTGCTAAAAAATAAGACATTATCTTTGCTATTAAAAGCAACAATTACCACTTCTCTTCAAATTTCAAGAGTCTTGTATAAAAATAAGTGATTTTAATGAGCTGGTAGTTGTTTAGGTTTGGTGTCCCTAAATGGGAAATATATAGAGAAGAAAGTTAAATTAAGGAAAAATCAATAGGTCAAATAATTACCTACTGTCTGTGACTGGGAGATGGCAAATCTATAAACATAATGACTCGAGTCAGGAAAGTGTTAGAGACTTTTTGACTTATGAGAGAAGAGTTCTACTTGTGAAGAAAAAGAGTTGCCATAAATAAAAAAAAAAAAAACACATGAAAGTCATAATACTTATTATTAAAATCATTAGAGATGTACCTAAACTATGAAATTTAATTCTTATTAATCTTGGGTTTAAGGTCAGGTTTCTAACCTAATATGCAAGCTTCAAGGATCTTGGATTCTAGGTGCCTGTATGGTGATACAACACAAGAGTCATCATCAGAAGGATATAGTTACAGTCATGCAAAGGTAGAAGTTCTTCCAGCTTCTGCTGTGACCATATCAAAGTGTACAAGAAAATATTGCAGAATCACAGAATCACAGGTGAGGTTGGAAGGGACCACAGTGGGGTCATCTCGTCCAGCCTCCCTGTTCAAGCAGGGTCATCATAGAGCACTTTGCACAGGACTGTGTCCAGATGGTTCTTGAATGTCCCCAGTGGGAGAGACTCCACATCTCTGGGGAACTTGTTCCAGTGCTTTGATATCCACAGCGTAGAGAGGTACTGTCACCCAGAATTTTCTTAGCCTTCTGATGTTTCATATTGGAGTCAGAGTTTCTCACTTTCCCATGCCTTTTAACATAAACAAAGAATTGTTTTTTGTAAATATGGCCAGTGTTTGCATTCCTTCAAATGGGAGGAGAATGTGATTGATAGTCTGATTGACCAATGTGGTTGAGAGGGGGGAATTTCACCTTCCAATCCATTGTCACCTTGATAAAAGTATATATTTGGAAATTAATAAACAAAGGCCTCTTTTTCGGCTCAGCGCTACATCTCAAAAGATTCCAGGTCTCTGTGTGATCATTTCGTGTCCGACTGCATCAAGGTACTTCCTCATGCTCAAGTATTTCCTGTGCATCAGTTTCTGCCCATTGCCTCTTGTCATGTTGCTTGGCATCACTGAGAAAAACCTGGTTCCATCCTCTTGATAGCTACAAGATAGCTATATATGAAGTTACCTCTCAGTCATCTCTTCTCAAGGCTGAAAGGTCCTGCTCTCTCAGCCTTCTGTCATAAGATCAATTATCTTTGTTGCCCCCTCCCTCCCCCACTCGTCCTTCCTCCATACTCCAGGATCTCCATGTCTCTCTTGTACTGAGAAGCCCAGAGCTGAACACAGCACTCCTGATGTGGCCTCACCAAAGGGGCAGGATCACCTCCCTCAGCCTGCTGGCAATTCCCTTCCTAATGCACCCCGGGACACCATTGACCTTGGCCACAAGGACACTCTGCTGGCCCATGGACAGCTTGTTGTCCACCCAGACCTTGAGGTCCTTCTCTGCAGAGCTGCTTCCCAGCCAGTCACCCCCAGTCTGTGCTGGAGCCAGGGGTTATTCCTCCCCATGTGAAGAACCCTGCTTTTGCCTTTGTTGAATTTCAGATGGTTCTTCTCTGCCCAGCTTTCCAACCTGTTGAGGCCCTTCTGAAGGGCTGCACCTCTGGGGTATTGGGTGCTCCTCCCAGCTTTGTGTCATCAGTGAATGTGCTGAGGAGGCATCTGCCCCTTCATCCATTCAGTCACTGATGAACAGTGGACCCAGTATTGAGCCTTGGGGGACACCTTTAGTGACAGGCCTCCAACCTGACCCTGTGCTGCTGATTTTAACCCTTTGGGATCTGCCATTCAGCCAGTTCCCAATCCACCTAACTGCCCACTCATCCAGTCCACACACCCTGACTTTATCCATGATGTGAGAGACTGTCGAAAGCTTTGCTGAAGTCAAGGTAGACAGTATCTATTTTTCTCTACTCATTCATCCAGGTACTTGCTTCAACACAGAAGGCCAGCATGTGGGTCAAGCATGATTTACCTTTAGTGTATCCATGCTGACTAGTCCTGATCATCTTCTTGTCATCCATACGGATAAAGATGGCCTCCAGAATGAGATGCTCCATCACCTTTTCAGGGATTGAAGTGAGAACAACTGGCTGGTAGTTCCTTGGGTCTTCCTTCTTGCCTTCAGGGGAACATAGTCTGTCTTCCAGTCCTCAGGAACTGCTCTATCTTCATGACCTTCCAAAGAGGATTGTGGACCACCTCGTTATAAATGTCCACCAGATCTCTCAATGCTCTTGGATGAATTACGTCAGGGCCCTTGGACATGTGGATGTCAAGGCTCTCTAGGTGTTCTCTAAACCAACCCTCCCTGACCAAGGGAAAGTCTTACTTCCAACATTCTTTTACCCTGGTATCTTGGCTCCAAGATTCATGAGGACTCATTTGGGCAGTGAAGATGTTCTTTGAACAAATCCTGAGGGAGCCTTTGCAAACAAGATTCCTTCTTTTCTGTCTTTCCTTATTTCACTTTTCAATCCTCTGTCTCATATTCACATTCTCAACCACTACTTTGCTCTAAAGTGAATGATAGACAATGTCATTTTTGAGTTACATGACATCAACACATCACATTAAAAATCTTGCTCCTTCCTATTACAGAATTCCTGCACAAACAAAAGGTTTAGAGCTTTCATACTTCCTTTCTGTACATATTGTTTTTAATTTAATTTTCAAGTATTTTTAAGATTTTGGGGTGGGATTTCTAACCTGTTAAACTGGCCTTGACTTAACTTTATGAAGAAGCCTCAGAATTCTTTTAGTACCTTGTAATTTCTCTTTGAAGTATTTTTCTTATGTAAGTATGCTAAAAGTACAATACTTGATTGTAGGAATTTTCATGCCGAGTTCCAGTCTGGAGTGAATTTTACAGCTAGGTTATAAATCCCAGAGAACAGAAATTTATAATGGAAATGCTTCTAAGTCTGCACACTGAACTGCTGCTGGAATGATTTTCTACACAGTATAAAGGCCACTTGAAAGTTTTTTATTTTTCCCCATAAAGACAAAAGATCTATTTCAGAAGGTGGAACTTTTGAATAAAACCAAAATTGTTCTTATAGCATACTAATATGAAACTAAATTCAGTTTATTCAACTATTAATTTTCTTCTAAAAATCATGATGCCTTTCTGAGCATTAGGTTTCTCCTATTGAAACTGACAACAAGCAAAACAAATGCTTTACATAATGGGACAGAATGACATGGATAATCAAGACTATCAGTGCATTTCCTTGGATTTAAACACACTGTGTGATCTCAAAATATTCCATCTACAACCAGCCTAATAAAACAATCTTAAAACCCAGATTGTTTTCTTTTCTTTTTAATTTGGTTGAGCACAGAGACAAGAATCTCCATATCAGGATTCATTACGTATTTTGCTCTTTTTCTTAGGGCAAGAATCATGCATAAAGAGTTGGGGAATCTATGCCAGTAAAAGTAATGACACTTCACTAAAGACAAATTTAATTAATTTCAAGAACATTCATCAAATTCGTGTTGGTTTTGGTTTAGTTTTTTAAATTTTCTTCAGTATGTAAAATATTTTTTAAGGGCATAGGCCTGTATATTTCTGCTAATCTAAGAATCTGTTTAATGCTTAAACTTCATAGCTAGTTCCTGACTACAGGTTTTATCAATTTTAATCTTCTGGAGAATATATATGCTACATAAATGGCCATTAAAGATAATAAATCAAAGTAGAATACTATGGAATGTATTTTTACCAACCACTTATTAAAATCTGCTTTATGGAATATATAGGAAATACAATTTGTTTAGAAGCAGATTGAAATTGTAATAAGTAATTCTAGTCTTTCCCATTTATCCACTGATTAATCTCCACATTTATACATATGATAGCGACAAATATTTTAGATTTTATAGAGCAGATACACATTTAACCAATCCCTTTGGTCATGGTGAGAGACTAGGAGAGATTTTCATCATCAATCATGCATCTACAAGTATAATAATCATACATGTCTACACCTTGCTTATAAATACAAACTAGCACAATCTATTAGGATATTAATTTCCTACTTGATAAAAAATATTCAATTTAGATGACAAAAAGCTTTCTGTATACATCTCTTGTCACCCAATATATTTAGAAGTTTGCAAATCAGACTTGTAAAATTCATTCATGCTGAATGAATACACTCTAATCCACCATGAAATTTGTAAAGCAGTTGTGAAAATACATTCATTACATTTTCAGAAGAGCTTGCCATTGGTCTACAGTTACAGTTGAAATCAATATATATTAATGTACTAATAAACTTTTTAATTTCATAGAAGCAATGTACATGGAAGATAAGTAGACTGCTGTTGTCACAGACTTCATTTCTTGGGTTACTAACTGATGCAAAAGTCATTTCACTATGATACATAGTACATTTTATTATATGACAATGATGTTAATAACAGAATGTGACAGAGACATACACCATGCTAATCTTCCAAAGGTTTGGTAACTATATAGCCTGGTCTTTTGTGCTGTTTCTGTGATGTAAAATTTTACTTGTTTTCCAATTGACATAGGTTGTCTTAATTTAATTGTAACTTGATTTAGAATTAGTTTTTGAACATTGTATACTTCCATTTCTCATTGATTGTGTTAAAAACTACATCACTCTAAAGCATTAGGGTACTAAGTGTTATTGAAACGAATCTTTTGACTAATGCATATACATTAAATATGGGAAAAGAAAATGTTACCTGGTTGTTCTAGTACAAATAACTATTGATATGGGTTTGCTTCCAATTATCATTGTTACATGAAAAAACCATAAAAAACCCATACAATTTTTGACATAAATTTTTCACATTTGCAACTTCCATGAAGTTATTCTAGAAAGAAAAAATAGTCAAAATTCTAAAATATCTAATATAGTAAGGATAGAAATGCACCCCTTAAACCTCACAACCTGCACGATCACTCTTATAAATTTCATCCATGAAATAAGAGATTGGATTTTTGTTTGGTTATTTGCTTAAAAGTGCTGAAAAGCATTCTCCAAAATTCTCAAGTTTGCAGACATCAAGAGAAAATAGGATTTCAACATGACAGGTAGACAAATGAAAGAAGGACTTTCATTAAATCTTCTTTAATTCATTGCCAAAGAAATACATTAGAAGTCATCATTCTTACTATCAAATCTTCCCTACATGAATGTCTGAACACCAAACTTCACTAAGAGAATCAGGGAGAGATTACTTGATTTTAAGTAGGACTTGTTATGCCACTTGACAAGCATGGCAGGCAGAGAGAAGTATGTAAGAAATATATATTTAAATGTAGAACTTAATGCTGTGCTTATATTTGATCCAGATATTAGAAAAAAATATGGACTGTCATTGTGTCATTATTACATGCAGCCTGTTGACCTGCTTGTATTGTGTATGCTGTATACTTCATTTAAATTATGATTCACAAGAACACAAAAGGTAATATATAATTTTCTCAACCTTAAAAAAATGCTGGAGTAAAAAGCAATATTATCAAACCGTGACATAAGAAATTAACCTTTTCTAATTGCCTGCTGTTTGAATTTCAACATTCTGAAACTAGGTACATGTGCAAAGCAAACCAGGAAAGCTGTTGGAGTGTTTGAATATTATGTTCAGCACATTAGAATGCCAATAAGGTTTTCCACCATTTCTGTCGCCCATTCATCATTATTTATTGCATTGTATTTAAATGGAATCTAGCCACTCCCTTAAAAAACCAAAACCAGTTAAAAAACCCAAATCAAACAAAAACTCCAACAAACCCAAGATAAAAAAAAAAAATCAACCTAACAAATCACAATCAAAAAAGGAAAACCAGAAAACACTGACAGTTGTGGTTCTGGGAAATCAATGTCATGGTTCAATTTATAGAGGCAAGAGAAGCATCTGCACTGAAAAAAAATTGTATCAAATCTTCTGGCTTTTCAATCTGGAGACTGAAATAAGGAACATTAATTTAGTGTAAAGACTGCGCTCAAGTGAAGCACATAACAAACAAAAGCTTAAACAAAAAGAGATTTTAAGTGTTACTAATGAGTAATACTTTAAAACCTATTTTTTTTTTTACTTAAATTAATGTACATCTTGGCTTTGTTGATTAGAGACAGAAAAGTGTGACTAAATTTTGGCTATGTGTTTGTCTGTCAAGGCTGTTGAAAAAAATTATATTTTACATTGGATATTTATGAAAATGTCAACAATCTCAGAATGCTCATAGTTATATAAATATAGCTAAAATACTCTACTCCATTTTGTTGTCAATATTCCAGTCATCTAGAAAGAACAAGCAGCACTGTTACTGAGGTGATTATCATAGATGAAGTATTGAGGTAACAGACACAAATAAATTACTTTCTCCATGAAAATAGTTTACTGATAGCCATAAATAATGTATGCAGTCGAACAAGATAAGCTAAGAAGCTCAACAATTTATCAGCAGAAGTGAACTTCTTACAGGACTATTTATATGTCTGTAAACAGCAACAGATATAATTTTGGGTTTTTTTGCATAGAACATATAATTTTGGTTCTTTTATTTTTATTCAACTGTTGCGAGTGAAACTTACCATTCTCTGATTCTGCAAGGGAAAACAGTCATTTTTTGCATTGTGTGGCAAGCTGTGGCAAGCTAGCTTGAGATTGTTCCAGATGATATTTCATTGAGTGATGGTTTGATCATAAGAATGTGGAAACTAGAAAAATAAAAAGGAAATACAAAGAGAAGAAATAGTTTCTGCATATCTTCAAAGAGAAGAATAACCCTCTGCTGCAGAGAGATGTTACAGAGTTCCTTGCAGAGTAAATAGGAATTTTATAGAAATATACAAAAATACAATGCTATTTTATTTGCTACCTTTGTATGCAAGGCAAAGTATCTAAATGGTTTTAAATGCTTTAAAAATGTTTTTTAAAATAATTATAATTATTGAGTCGCTATTTTTTAAAAAGTGAAAACTATTATTCAGCTTCTCATAGTTTTGCTTGCTTTACACTGTACAAAAAGCCAGGAGAAATAAGTGTAAACTACATATGACAAAGAATGACATGAATATAAGACGGCATTAATATTATCTTAGGTTTTCCATTAATTTTCAAAGTAATTCTGAACACATAGGAATGACACATTCACCCCAAGAAACACAAAAAAGTATTTTTTATTCTGACAGGAAGAAAGAACATTGCAAGCCATGACCTGATCATATGAAATAAGAGATGTATGTGTCAGTTTATTGAATGCATTGTACCAATACCAAAGTGTTTAATAGTCTCAAGAAAGAGAATACAGAATGGATTCTGATGCTCCTTTGATTAGTGTCTCTTCTAACTTTCTTCCATGATGTCCTGACAAGGAGTCCTAGGGCAGTTTTCTTAGAACCATTATTTCTGATTACTTCTTTTGCCAGAGAGGTAGGAAGAAACAAACTGTGAAAAAAAATATATTTGAATAGAATATAGAAACAGTATTTGGCATCTGCTGGTTATATGTCTCAATTGTTGAGAACTACTTATTTCTATTAGTCTATCTATTACCATTATTCTTCTGATAATATCTTTGTTACTTTAGGTTTACTCATCATTTCTGATGGACAAAAATCCTTACAGGTTAAGAAACTCTAAGATGTGGGAGCACTTCCAAATTCCAGCTCCATGTTCATACATTGACTGCACATGGTATTCATACCCCTTTTCTCTTGTCTTCTGAACTAACAGATGTGTTCACACATTCACACACACAGCTGTCTATGCTATCATTCTTTATTTTTTACTGTGTAAATCTTGAGGACATAGGTGTTTTTCTTGATCTTCCTCCTCTGGACACACAAATAGTTATGATTGTAGATTAATTTATCAAAGATTCTTAATTAAGCAGGAATTAATCAAATGTCAGTATAGTTTCTAAGATTGTAGATTCTCACATTACATAATAATCTTCTTAAAGAAAAAAACTCACAATGTTTTGTATTTGTATATTATATTTTTTATTGTAGAATTTTATATCCATATTGCATCTAAAATGTCTATATATTCAGCTGACATGTCAGGCTGTGTTAGTATAATATGTATCAAAACAAAATTACATTCTAGTTACAAAATAAAAAAATACATTACCCACTACATCCCTTATATGACACAAAGTGAGCAACACAGACTGAAAGTGCAGAATGAGGAATTTTAATAATTAGTAGTATGTTTAGTAATTCAAATTTTAGTATTTAAAAGCACAATTAGAAAAATATTAATTTTGAATTTTCTGATTGTTTTATACTTTTCCACATGCTTGCATTTTTTAATTATAAATCACTGAATAACTTTACAAAACCATATCCTGAACTTTTCTCAGAACTTCCATCTTTCGTACAGCACCCAAGAGTAGCGTGTAATAGCTATTTTAAAACCCATTTAAAACAATAATTGATCTTTAATTTTCAGGGGGAAAAAAAGATTAAATGGAAATCTTGCTTCTCAATTATTTCTGAGAGAGGTGCTGTACGAACAGGCAGATTTACCCACGCATTTGAAGGCAAGCCAATCATAAACTCATATTAGCCTAAATGTCTGGGTGGCAATGACCATGAAAATGAGATAACCTCTGTGAATCTGGGAAAATAAAAATAAAGATAAAAATCCAGTCATATCTTGAGTGGCATGTCTCAGCTAGATGGCTGAACTAATGCTACGTAACTCTGTTCTGCAGTAGAAAATTAAAATAACTTCTCAGGTTGAAGCTCCAAGAAAATTCTTTTGGTTGTTTTGTTATTACTCTGTGACCCTTGAAAACCATTAAGGTCTAAACTGCAAAGGAGGATTAGATCATCTATTTCCTAGCTCTGAATTAAAAACCCAGGATAAGTGCCTAGAATTTCAATGCACTAGTTTGACAGACTCCATACATCCAGACAGGCTTTTTAGATGGATATTATTCATCCAGTAAGAAAATGCAGAAGATGGTAACATTTCTTATCCTCCACCTCAATATTACAAATGTTTTCATACATTATCAAGAACTGCAGGTCATGATCTTATCATACAAGAAAATGTCTCCACCTACTTTAAGAAAAATTTCACCATGTAGTTCTCACTTTTATTCCCGGCAAAATTTTAGGCAAAGAATGCATTTATAGAAAAGTATCTTGATCTTTTCTTTTAGGGTGGGAGTGTTCTTAATATTATGCAACAAGTCATTTAGTGCAGGTCTCTCCTTGGGATGTGAAGTTTTATGTTTAGTTCCTTCTTCTGCTTCAGGATAGCTCAGTCTATTGTCTTTCACTTGTGTACTGCCATGATTGCCTGTAGGTATTTTGAGTTGTACTGGCCTCACGACTCTCCCTTTTGAAGTTCCAGAATTCCAAACCCAACCAACCAAACAGACAAGAAAGGGCTTTGTCCGAGAGGGAAAGAAAGGAGCATGACATCAAAGCGCAGTGATTTAGGTTCTCATCAGAATGGAAGGGGTGCAGCATCTATGCTTTTTCAGTACACAAGGGACTAGACAGAAAGCTCCTCCTTCTCCATTAATTCCAATTCCAGCTGGGTACCAGCCTGCTTTTCCTTGATGTCCAATCAGAGATTTCTGTAGCCTGCTCAGTAGTAAGTTTAATATGTGGTTTAATATATCAGGTACATATGAAGTTTTAACTTATGGGCTAGTGCCTAATGCTGTTTTTAAGCCTGATGCTTTAATCATATAGTTCTCAATCCTGCTTAAATACTGCCATAGAACCTAACTCATTTTAGAGAAGCTAGCTCTGCTACTGCATGCCTGAGGCTGGCACCTCCCTGCCCGTTCACTGTGGTTCTGTGCTGGGAAGCATGATAAAGGTGATTACGTGAAAATTTACATTTAGCAGAAGACTTAGAATACAGGAATACAGGTGGTTCAGAACCCTTCCATATGGTCTGTGTTTCTACCTCCTCCACCTGTGCCAAATGTTGTAGGAGGCATCACATTTGAACAGCTTTGAAGAACCTGGGCTTCTCTGACTGAAAAATGTCTTCTTGATCTGTCAAAAATGGAGCATAATTTGTACCTAAATCACTGAATTTTACGTACTGGAGAAAGCAGCTGGGGAGGGGGCAGAGCAGAGGCCTTAAAAATCTTGTGTTCCTCATGCTAATTCTTGGTTTTATCTTAAGTTAGGTTAGAGTCAATGTCTTTACCTGAAGAACTATCTTCTGATTTAACATTTAATAACATAACTTTAAATGTGCAGTTGTTGAACATTATTTGATAGCAAAAATTACATTACCAGACAGTGCAGTGAAGTATAAAGGATAAGGCTCAGTAAGAGTTTGTGTCTGTCATGTGAGGACCAGATAAAATACCCTCTTCTTGCAAGTGTTCTCATCCTTTCTTCCCTCCAAGCTCTTCAGCTATAAAGCTGCGGTCTGATTTACTATCTTTTCTTGCAACTTAAAATAAGTGGTTTCAGTATTTAATATGTCATGGAACTGCTATTTTGTTTCTGTCATTTAGTCAAGTTCTTCACATTCTGATAGCAAGAACAAAAAGGCAATGGAGAAAAACAATACAATAATATTCTTAACACCACAAAATCCCAAAAAAACAACCAACCAAACAAACAAAAACCCCAAACAAACAAAACAAAAAACCCACCCCCCACAAAACAAGAAATCACACAAAACCCTGCCTTAAATCCATCACTGTAGAGAAATATAACATCCCAAATGCTGACAAACAAAGACCAAATTTATCAACTCCTCTGATGTAAAATAACTAAGCCCAAATTCTTGAAAGAACTAGAAAAGAACCTTTTTCCCCAAAACCAGCTTTCCATTGTCCTTTATTAACACTATTTTCATGCACAGCATCCTACTTAACATGCAGAGTAAAATGTTTCCCCTTTCTGCCAATGAAGCAAGAAAATACTTCCCATTAGAATAAATAGCTGAGATTGTTGCCAGGGTCCAAGTAATTTGCAGAGTATTTCCTTGGTCCTCAGAAACACTGTTCATACAGAAAATGTGTGGATCACATCTCACTCCTTTTCTCACCTGAATTAGTAGCCAGGTGTACAAAGTTGATCTGCAATATTTCTTTTCAATTTTATTAAATTTAAAAATAATTTTCACAAGTTACAGACTGCATATAAAAAAATCCTATCATAGGGCATAAATAACTGCAGTTCTTGAAGCTAACTTTTTTCTAAGTCAGTATTTATTTGAACTTTTCCATACTAGTCTTTCTGAACTTCTATTTTGGATAAAACATTTTGGAAACAAGAGGGGTTGTGGAAACAGACTAAAGGACAATTTTTATTTGCATGGGATGCTTAATTCACACTTCAGTGACACTCTAGAACCAAATTTCCTCAGGTTAGTGGAATAAGAGCTAAATATAAAGTGTATGCACATAGCAATGTAATACATGTAAAAAAATTCAAGCCAAACAAAACCCAAACCACTTAAAAGTAGAAACAAATAAAATCAGAATACAGAAGCATGTGCATATGGTTTTATAGGTAATTAGCTTCCCTGAGAACATATGACTTTGTGACTGAAGATGACAGAATATATACTGAAATATTTTAAATATTTCAGAACTTTATAAAAAGTTGTAACAATAAATGAAGAAACTGAAACATTGAAAAGAGAGAAAGACTGAAGAATCCATTTTTTTCCAAAGGATGATTTTTGGAATTAAATTGGAATTTGCAATTTTGCAAATTCACTGCATTTAAGACATCTATGGTAGTTCTTATGGCATTAATACACACCAACAATCACATATATTCCTGTATAGTTTGAGCATGTATGTCAGGGGACCAGATTCAACCAGCAGTAAGGATAAGGTAGTGAATTCACTCAGGAATATAAATCCAAATAATTTTTCTTTGTTATATTCCTATTTATGTTTGTCTGTTAAAATTGTTGCAGGAATGATCTAGGCATGGAATTCTTAAGACGTGACACTAGAGCTCAGTCTTCTTCTGTAGCCAATATTCCTTAAATACAGAATATTTTGCTTTTTGGTCCTTGCATTAGAGGAAAACTTAATATATTAAATCATACTAGTATATCAAAATTTTAATATTTCTCCTTTGTGAGAGCAAAGTCCTAAACTTCAATTTATGAAGGAACTTGATCCCATGAGTTTTAAGGGAAGAAAAACAGAAAGGAAATTAAAAGGATTGTACTATATTTCTTGGAAGGAAGACTTTTAATTAAGTCTTTAATGTTGTGGGGTTTTTTTATTATTTTTACCTAATATTACATTGATTTAATTATTATTTTATTTAGCTGATTCATGCACATTTCTTCAGTGCAGTTGTGTGAGATTATTATAATAACTCTAGATACAGATAAATTTGTATAGTCAAGATTTATCTGCCCTTAAGTAAAACAGAACTGGCCTTGGGATAGAATACATTGATGTATAACATTAATGATAATAATAAAGAGTTACTTAGATTACAATGTCAGGAGACTTTCCTGAAACAAATCCAGTCAGAAATAAAATAACTTTTAGAAACAAAAATCACTTTGCCTTGAAGTAAAGATTTGAAGGAGCACTGGAAGTCCTTTCCAATTTTTTTCTTCATTTTCTTTGAAAAAGAAGAAAAGAAAAAAAAAAAGAAAAGAAGAAAACCTTATTTGAAAGAAACTTTGATCCTGTCAACCTTATTAAAATTTGTTACACATGCAAAGACCTGTTTCTGTTCTCCATGCCAGTATTCCCAATCTGTGACAAAATTACCCAACCCCCATTTATTCCTCTGAGAAGCCTGCATTGTTCACTAAAGGCATATTTAATTAAGCATAATTTGCAATCCTTTGATCACTTTCATGGTTCTTGTTTGAATTAGAAAATTATTTCGATACCCTTCTTAGCTGCAGAAATCTGAACACCAAGATCCAGCAATAAAAAGCAGCGCCAAATGCATACCATCTGCTATATGATATTATCATTTGAATTCACCCAGCAATTAATTTATCAACATATTATGCACAAGATTTCACATCTCCTTTTAAAAGGATGCATGCTTCTTGTATCCCAAAATATTCTTTATTAAAGGTTATCTTCTTCTTCATTTTCTACAGTCTCTTTTTGTCATCTGTAGATCCATTCAATAATGATTTTGTGGTTTTATTTTCTTTTTTTGTCTCCAGACCATTTTTTCATAAAAATGTTGAATAGCACACAATGAAGATCTGATCTCAGAGACATACTAGAAGCATCATATTTTCTTTGATGAAAATTTCCCATTTATGTTTGTCCTGGTTTCAGCTGGTGTGGTGCTGTGTTTTGGATTCAGTATGAGAATGATGTTGATAACACACTGATGTTTGACTGTTGCCAAGAAGCGCTTACCCCAAGTCAAGGACTTTTCAGTGTCCCAGGCTCTGCCAGGGAGGAAGTACACAAGAAGCTGTGAGCGGGCATGGCCAGGAGAGGTGACCTGAGCTGGCCAAAGGAACACTCAGTGCCACATTCCATATCATAGAAAGGCACAGCCATAAAGGGAAGGTGGTTGGCCAGGAGCCACTGGTAGCTGCTCAATGTTGAGCTGAACATTGATCAGCAACTATTGAGCAATGGTATTGTGCATCACTTGTTTTTCTTGTGTTTAATTCCCCTTTCTCTCTATTTTTTTATTACTATTATCATTAGTAATAGTAATATATTATTATATTATGTTTAAATTATTAAGCTGTTCTTATCTCGAGATTTACATTTTGTTTTCTGATTCTCATCCCCACTGGGATGGGGCAGGGAGTGAGCAAGTTGCTATGTGGTACGTCGTTGCCAGCTGGGGTTAAACCATGACAAATATTCTCAGATCTAACTTATAATTTTGAATCTTTTTAAAATACAATTAAAATAAGAGGTGATATGAAGCTGCACGGAAATCCAAGTACATTAAAACACTATTATCTTTATCAACAAAACTTCTTATTTCAAGTTGATTTTAAAAAGTTTCGTTTTCCTAAAACTAATGCCAATTGGCTTTGATTCTGTGGCCTCTAGCCTATTCTCACCAATTCATTACATCACTGAGAATGATTATCACATGAACAGATGTGTAATCTATGATAATGCTCCCTTCCCAGAATGCCTCTAGAAACCAGAACTATCTCATCACTACAATATGCTTAGGACCAAAAAGGTGAGCATATTCTATGTATTACCCTCTCCCACATTTACTTTTATTAAAAAAACATTAAAAAAATAAACTGAACCACATTTTATGGTAAGCCAAAGGCAGATATTCTAAACTGCATGGTTTGCTCACTGGGGAAAAGATGAAGGGATGAAGAGTATGTGACAGATCCCTGTAATTTTGCTTAATCAGCAGCACCAGTACAACTGAGACTATATAGACTGCCACTGTCAAAATCACACATTTTCTAGTACTGTCAAACATTACCTTTGCCCCTGTTCTATAGTCTTCCAAGAGTAACAGAAAATCAGCACTCCTGATCTATAAAATTAATTTCTTAGCTAAGATTGTTATCTCTTTGTGTTTGCCAGTTAAAATGTCCAAATTTTCCATTGGTTTCTGGATTGTTTCTTTATAAAGTTCAATTTTACATCACTTAAGCTGCATTTATTTCCTCCTCTGTTGACTTATTTTTCAGAATCTGAAATAACATTTTAGGCAGAATGCCTTGGTCATTTTAAAAACAAGCTAAAATATTTCTTAGATCTCCTCCCTGTATTTTTTGTAAAATTCTTTTGCCCACATAATACAACTGCAAACCTGCCCCTTAAAATAAGTATGCATTTCTGATTCAGGCATTTTGAAACTATATCCTTGCTGAGTTTTTTGGAGTTCATTTACCCATTCTTGATGATAGTATGATAGAGAGAATAAACACATGGATTCAATGATGCTTCATATTTTGTACCATTGAACTTCCTCAACAGTTCAATGTACAGCTCTGCACAGTAAAAGTATAAACCGTAATTCACAAGTTTAACTATAATTAAAGTAATAAAGTACTACTGAGTTTTGTGTATGAAACCAGAGATGTTCAAAAGCAGGTGTTTGTTTTTCAAAGAACTGTGGCAAGAAAGCTGCAACACAAATCAAACCAAAATGCTGCTCACAGAAGTGAGGTCATATGAAGACAAGATTCTGGTGTTGCTGGATGCCCTAAAAAATACTTCACTGTCATTAAAAAAAAATTAAGAAATTGCTTTTAACAGAAATATACCCTCATTTTGAGGAAAAATCAAGAAAGTGACAACAGGAGAGGTGCCTGCCCAAACTGAAAAGAGTTATCTTTTTATTCACTCATTTGATTTCAAATCATCCAAGTTCCAGGCTAATTAGGGTAAAGACAGAATTTTCTTTCAAACCCAGAACACCAGACAGTTATTTCAAAGTATCTCTAACTATATCCTTTCTTTTTCCTGTGGACAGAAATGTAACAGTATGAAAGTTTTCTTCCTCTCCCCTGGTTATGTTGCCAGACTGGTATTTACAGTAATCCACAATTTCCATCATGCAGCAATTTGGATGTCAAGTCACTGCCCACTCCAGGCCTTTTAGTGGAGCATGACTTCCAGCAAGTGAAAAGTTACTGAGAAGTTTTTGCATGGCACTGGTAGAGAGAGAAAGGAGGTAACATTTTCAAAGCATGACATAAAGTTAAGCTCTCTCTTAAGTTCTTCACCCACAGAGTGAGAGAGCTTAATTTTATGTCATGAAACTTCATGTCAAGAACCACTACCCTTGTTAAGAGTAGTCTTGTTATGAATTGTTCACTGATTTTATATTATACCATTAAGAACTTTGCATATAGAGAGGTATTACTGAGAAACTAGTGTCTGGGCTAAGGAACCAAGGCCAGCAGCAGTGGGAGTGTTTGTTTTCACTTCAATAGCTCAGAAACACAAGGGGCTCGCCTGCCCTTCTGCCCTTTGAGACTTATGATAGTTCTGTGACATGGCACTTTTATAAAAACCCTTTTATCTTTTTTTTCTTATTTGATAATACCATAACAAAAGAGGCTCACACCTATAATTATGTAAAACATATGCACTCCCTTTGCAGTTATTTGTTTCAGCATACCAACCTAATGTGCTCACAAATCACAGTGATGATTGATTGCTAATCCTGTACCTGCTGTGGGTAAAAACAAGGGGACAAAAGAGCAATACTCTGGCCCTAATATCAATAATATCCCATGAGTGTTAGGACTTAATTTACTCATATATTGCTTCATCATCAGGGACCTAGTTAATGCCAAACTTTCTGTCCACTATACAGTTTCTTAAGCAACCAAAATGTGGACAGGACTGGCTATAAATAGAGCATTAACTAAACACAGGCATGGAATATTTCTTCTCTGACTATGCATGAAGATAAGAAAATCTGTATCTCCACCTTGAGCCTGGTTTCTTACAGTTGCAGCAGGAAAATAATTACAGTATTTGCCTCTATGTTTACTCTCAGTGAGGAGAAGCAATTGCATCCTGTCTCACACATGATTTTGTTGCTTCATTAATTAAAACACAGTTCAAAAAAGAGCTGGTCTAACTTTCAGCTAATGAATAGAAAGCAAAAAATAACTGGTCCATCTGTGAGCTGGCAATTATTTGAACCAGGAAATGGAAATAAGAAAATGCTTTCAGATTTCAAGGAATAGAACTCACTATCATATATTAGCCCAAGTGTGAATCTGGGACTGGTGAAGCAGGAATGTGTATATCCAAAAGAACATGTTAATATGAGTAAGAATGATTAAAAGTTAGTAACATTTTAAAGAAAACAGAATTAAAATAAAGGTTGACTTTAGAGTATATATATATAGAGAGCACATGTGCATTGTAAATTTACACACATTTTCATTAAACAGGTTAGCTTAGGTTCCAAAACCATCATATGTGTGTCATCCTAAAAGTTTGAAAGACTAATACAGCTTACAGATTTTCTGTAAGACAAAGTAGATCACACTTGAGTTCCATATTGCCAGGTTTTCTCTGCTGCTCAAGATTGCATTTGTTGCAGTACATTATTCCAACACTGCAAATTGCAATGTAGTAATTTTATTAATCACTGAAAAAGGGGCCAAACTTATCCCTTTCTATTCAAAAGGTAGAGAGCTTCCATAAATGCAACCAAAATATTACTTGCTACTGCTTCTATCATTGCAAAGGAACACTTGCACAAAGACAGAATTTTTCATGGTTTATTCATCACTCTGAGAACTATGTTTTGTTGTCAAAATTCATACAGCTGGTTCTTATTTCAGAAGACTAGTGGTTAGCCCTAATGTTTAGCTTCCAGATTTTATCTGTAGCAGCTCACAGTTATAGGAAAAAGTAATTTTTTAAAGATATATATACGTGTTTTACTTGTGAGTTAACAAATTTCAGATAATTTTAAACATATTGTATTGCTCTGTTGTGGGTACAACTTTCAATAAAACTGCTTAAATAATGCTTGTATAAAAATGGTTTTTATTTATTTGCATTTGTTCATGAATAGTCAAATACTTGTACAGTAACTTGTTTCATCACTCAGCATTATTCAGCACAACCACTTGTAAGGTTTGTGCTGGTATTGTGTTCTTGTTTTAACTCCTTTCCCTACACAGGATTTGTTGGTTGTATATAATCTTTAAAAGATTTGTTCAAACAAAACTAAATAGAATCATTATGTTCAAGCCCAGTCCAGAGTCCAATAGAGTCAAGTCCTAAAATTATTTTCACTGTTTCCAATATATACAGTAATTTTCCCCTGAGAAATGTCCATTAAGTAGCAGTAGCCTTGACTTTATTACATCATGTTATTCAAATAAATTTTGACATTACTTTCTCATGTTGCTTTTTCTTTCTTTATTTTAGCCCTTAGTGAAGGAAATAAATCCCTTAAACTTCAGACAGGTGACTAAGGTTTCTGAATATGTGTTGTACAGAGGATACCTCTTCTGCAGTGCCTGCAGGTGTCTCCTAAGAGATGTTAACCTCCCAGATCAAGGGCTGTTAGGACAATAAACACTCTGGAATAGAACAGTATTTAGGACATCAGTAACTTTTGCAGCCTATACTGTGTTCAGTGCTGACATGATTTTGCCGTTAGCAGAGAACTGCCCTGGGGAGTTTTAGATAGTTCAGACAAGTCTACTAGAACTGAAGATACCCCAGTAGCTGCAGTGTAGTTTCTTCTCTCAAGAAGAAAGGATAGTGGTGTCTTTCAAAATTGTTTCATTATTTTATGTGAGTGCATTATGAAGCAGGTTCAGTTAAGTACCTTTTATATTCAAGTGATCAAAAGGAACTTTTCAGTATTTGCACAGGCAGAGAAATCAGAGAAAAAGTAGATTTCAGTGAGGAAGACTTTTTTTGAAATTATAAAGAGATCATTAACACCTAAAGTTAGACTATGGGTCTGGTGTAGAGCTGGAATGAAATTATGAGTGGGACTTAGAAACCACTGAAATAAGGGTTCATCATAGAAGTGCTGGCGCAGCAGTAGCAAGGGTTAACCGAGTGAGATTTTCATGAGGCAAAACTCCTGGAGGTGCCATATGACCTTAAAGAAAAATGTTAGAAACATACTTACTCGATGTATCTAAATCCTTCCACTTCTAAGACCACCCTCTATATATGTCTTCTGTACATAGTGGAAAATATTTATTTTTTTCTGATGCTTTTGCATGTATTGGGAGAGTATCTTCAGCTGCTGACTTAATCCCACACATTAGTGAAGCCCATCAAAGGAGTTTCTCCAGTCTTTCCTTGTCTGATACTATTTTTTGAGAGCTCAGGTTATGCTTCTATCTGTCATGATATTTTAGCACCATGGTCTGAAATCAAAGAAACTGAAAATATGGAGATAGGTAGATTTTAAAGGTCAGCACTCCACAAAATTTCATGTCTGAAATAAAATCATGTACATTGCAAAAATGACAGATTTGTTTCAGTGTTTATCACCTTTTAAACTTTCACCATAATGAAACTATTTTTACTCTTTGGTATTGATTTTTAGAGTTTTATCCACTCTGTTTCCTCCTTTACAATTATAAGGAAAACAATACTTTGTTATATATTTGTACCCAACAACAGGCCTTTGAGAGCTCAGTATTGCTGCGATGTGACACAGAACATGGGAGATTAAACTTCATTATTGAAGGTCTTTTTTTAATTATGGCAAGGAAAATGAACTGAGCTGTACCTGGCAGACCCCTTGGAACCTATTACTGTGCTGTACAGCAGCTCATGCTGACACCACTGAGGCGCAAAACTTCAGACGCTGACAAAGACCTTTAAAAGGCTCTGAAGACCATGTTCTCGTTGCCTGTTGGGATACATAATACCATCTTATTTCCATGATAACATTTAGAAAATAATGAGTTTCTCTATAATCAAGAAATTTCAAACAGTAAGGACAGTGCAGCACCTAAAATGAGTTGTTCAAGAGGTGATTTATATTGTCTCAGGTAAAAAGCTGCTCAAACTAGCCTAGTTAAATGAACAGGCATTTATATGTGTGACCATTAAAAATGGGTCCAGTTTTATTACTGCAGTTAAACTCTCTCTCTGAAATGAGTGAAAATCCAAGCTTCACTTTATGGGCCAAGGTACATGTGTAAGCATTCATTAATGGAACAAAAGGATCTTTATAAACTATACCTAAAATCTCATGAGTACTGAGGAAAAAATATATTTATTCCGTGTCCATGATTTCAAAAACAGTGGTTTGGGGAATATGAATGACTTGCATATGGCCATTGAAAAGGCCAAAATAGGATGAGATATTCCAATGTAGAGCCTAAATTTTGCTTCATTTTCCTCACTCATTGGTAATGTAATCCAAAAGCAAGAAAGAATTAAAAAAAAATACTTCTTGGAGACATTGAAACATGGTAAAAGCAAGCATATCCTACATGGAGACTTATAATGAACAACCTACAGTTTTTTAATCCATAATAAAAATCCAAGATTTTGTTCCTAATATTTTATATTTCAATATCTATCAATAAAAAAGGAAATTAATGCAGACAATATCACTTTCTTACTTATCTGACTGTTATACATCACAGTAGTATGCAACTACTTGAATTACAGAGCTAGTCTAAATTTCCCTTTGAAATTACTGGCCTAAAATTGTTTTGTGAAAATCTGGGGTTTCTCAAAATGAAGTTCTTAATTTCATTAAGACACCTTCAAAAATTGTAATTTCAGAAATGAATGTTGCATTTTATGGTGTTTAAAATCCAGTGTGTAGATTTTGTCTTCTAATTTTCTATCATGACCCCCACTCATTTTGCTTTAAAAAGAGCTGCAATGTCTCCTCTGATCTGCACTGGGGTGGCCTCACCTCCAGTGCTGGGGGCAGTTTTGGGTGACGCAATATAACCAAGACATTAAACAATTAGAGTGTCCAAAGGAGGGCCACAAGAATGGGAAGGGCCTTGAGGAGAAGCTGTGTGAGGAGCAGATGAGTCTGCTCAGCCTGCAGGAGACTGAGAGGAGACCTCAGTGTACTCCACACTTGCCTCCTGAAGGGAAGAGGGGCAGGCACTGATCTCTTCTCTGTGGTGACCAGTGGCAGGACAAAGAGAATGGTCTCAGGTTGTGTCAGGGGAGGTTTACACTGAATTTAGGAAAAGGTTCCTCACCCAGAGGGAGGTTGAGCGCTGGAACATGTTTCCCAGGGAAGTGGTCACAGCACCAGCCTGACAGAGCTCAAGAAGCATTTGGACAATGTTCTCAGGTACATGGTGTGGTTCTTGGGGATGGTGCTCTGCAGGCCCAGGATTTGGATTCAGTTATCCTTGGAGGTCCCTTCCAACTCAGTATATCCTGTGATTCTGTGATTCTGTGAACCATTAACCCAGCACTGTAAAGCCCGCCATGAAACCATGTATCCAAGTACCACATCTAAATGTGTTTTAAATCCTTCTAGAACTGGTGACTTCCCTGGGCAGCTTATTCGAATGCTTGGCAACTCTTTCCAAGGAGAAATTTTTCCATGGAAAGAGTTCCATTAATCCCCACCTGGTGCAACTAGAGGCCATTTTCATTTGTCCCGTCTCCAGTCACCTGGGAGAAAAGGTCAACCCCCACATCACCACAACCTCCTTTCAGGCAGTTGTAGAATGACAAAATCTGCCAAGCTGCCTCTTCTCCAGACTGAACCACTCCAGTTTTGTCAGCTGTTCCTCATAAGACAATTCACCAGCATTGTTGTCCTTCTCTGGACATGTGCCAGAGCCTCAGCATCTTCCTTGTAGTGAGGGGCTCAGAGCTGGATTTCCATGTACACACGCAGTGTGCAAAGGTCTTACAAAATATCCAGTGTAATAACATCATTAAGAGAAAGAAGAATCATCCAGTTATTAATAATCCAAATGCCTCCCAGCAGATTAAATATATTTGCCTCCTAAAATGTCTCTTGATTAAATATTATATGACTTCATATGCATTAATTATTTCTAATAATAATGCTTCTCTGACCATCTTATTGTACTGCTATTAAAATCTAAGTGTCTAATAAAATGCATGTTATGCTTTTCTGTATACCTTCTTTGTTTCTGTTGTTCTTTATTCAGCTTCTGTACCAGATGATTGTAAGATTAATGTGCATTCTTTATAACCTCAGAAAAACACAGAACTGTTAAAACATAGTGGTTGATCAAAACTCCTGAAAATCATTGCCTCAAATAGTAAAATTCTTTACAGACATAGGAAGGACTCATTTTCAAAATTATTTAATCTTTTACCAATGCTGGGAATGGTTTTAGAGTACAGAAGGAGGTTAACTTCCAAACTCAATTTTTAACATATTGATTTAAAAGGATCTATTTATTAAAATAAATATATTTATTTTGAATATATCCTATAGGTGATATATTCTCTTCTATCTACTGCAAGCCTAGTGTAAAGGGGGCTGATAGTATAGGTTTAGTCTTTGGTAAGAAATGGCTATATAACAACCACTGAAACCACAGCTGATAACAATTATAGCAGTCTCAGTAGGGAACCCAAAGATGGATTTATGATGACAAGATGAACTATTTTTAGCAGAGTTTGATTCCTTTAGAAGAAGACCACACTGAAAAGCTTGAAGGCTTTTGAAATGATGCATTTGTATGAGCTAAATTTCAAATTTGTGATCTGCCTGTCATGAAGAGTGGCACATAGCTGTGCCACCTGAGGAGAAGAGAATTACTCAGAACATCACCATTTTCTCCTCCCCCATGGGAGATATAAGTTAGCTTGGACTTTCTCTTGTATAGCAGCAACTTGTCTTGCATGTCTGTCCAGATGCTCTAGGAAGCCTCAGAGGAGAAAAAGTCTGCCTGTTTCCAACTCAATTCCTAACTGCTTACTTTGAGGCTTCAATACAGGCCTTTGTGAATGAAGTCAGGCAGCCCATGAAGACAGGGTAATTGATGTCACTCCTTTCACAAACACTATAGGACTAAGTCTAAAATGCTTCCTATTGTTGAGTAGCACTTCATTTCAGGAACAATTCTGAACTCATTCTAAACAGGAAAATTCATGTCTGTTGTCATTTCTCTCTCTGTTCTGTGAGTTTTGTGTATTTTGTCCACTTATGATTGGCCTTGAAAACGTCTGAAATTTTCTTGTATTTTATTACTTTCCTTATGTATAACTAGTTTTAGTTCATGATCAATTTAACTTTGAGAATCAAGAAATATGTATCTTTTCAAATTCTGTCCTTGTTCCCTTCTTTATAGAGGTAGTAAATAGAATTTGTGTAGTTCCTCAAACATCTACAGCTAGTGAATACCAAGAAATTCCTTGAATTTGATCGTGTTCTGTGTTAAATTAGTTATCTGTGTTAAATTCTTAAATTGCTGTACATAAACAAAAACAAACAAACAAACAAACAAACAAAACCCCCAACAAAACTACAAAAATAAAACAAAACAACAAAAGAAGCAGTTCGTTCTGGCCAAAAATATATCTGAGCTAAGGAGAATATTAATGAATAGTATGAAGAATTGTAGTAAAAACCTCTATGAAAAAGTATCACATGACTGTAACCAAGGATTTATTCTTATGGCTTTTAGCAATAAGAACAAAAAAAGAAATTCTATTTGCTAAAATGATAGCATCAGGTTTTCTGAACAAAAGAAAAAGGAAAGGAGATTTACTGAAAAATGAAGAAATGAAGCAATCCCCTGCAAACTTTTTATACTATAGCCCAGTTGTTTAAGCAAATTCTGAAAAGACAGATGCAACAGGAGATTTGGAATCAAATGGGTCACCTGTCCTCACACTGAAATCACAGAATAAACCACAAGCCTTACCCATTAATGCTACAAGGTGTGTATGAAAGGAATCCTAAACTTTGTTCTTGCTTCTGTTTGCTGATGACATCATAAAGGTCATTGCATAAGGGTACTGATAATGACTTTGGGCTGATGGGGGAAACTTAATTTTAAAGAATAAAACACATGATTTACGTTACATATTTATGTCATACTTTTCAGGGATAATTTTCAATGTCTTTTTTTTTTTTAATCATAATATTTGACTTCTTGAAGCTGGATATCCTTAAAGCAGAAAATAAAAACAAGATGCCTTTAACAAACTGAAAATTCTGAATATAAAAATGATGGTCTGGCATCTACAAAGTTTGTTTGAAGTAACAAAACTCTATGTATTGCCAACTATACACTCATATTGTCAGAACTGGGAACAGTAGAGAATGGGATTCTGTAAGGTTGAGGTGTCAATGAGGAGCAAAAAGCTATCCACATCATAAAACATCAAAGAGTCTTTTAGAGAGATGGGAGAGAAAAAGAAAAGTATTTCCAAGAGTGAAATTAAAAAGAAGAGTCCTATGTCCTGATCTGCCAGCAAACTCACAATCACCTCTAGAGGAATATTATTAATATAAATGGCTCAGAAGGCATCCCAAGCAGTGCTCACTAATGTGTGGCTGTGAATGTAAGAAACACTAATATATCTTAATATATTAAAATGAATGTCTTTTAAGGTAGACTCAAATATATGAGTATATTTGCCAAAGTTTTGAGAGCATTTAACATTATTTAAAATTAAATTAGGTGAAATGAAATGAAAAAACTCCCTCCATAGCTTTTCATTCTAAGACATCAGGAGTTTCTCCTTTTCTAAAGTTCATCTGTTATGAGCTATTTTTCCTTGCTACCTCTTTCTTTCAGAAAGGATTTGCTTTTTCCATTTTTAATCAGCTGATGTGGTCATTAACCACAGGCTTGAGCACATCCAGTTCCTTTGTATGATCATGTCTGTGATTAGATCTGCATTGAACTGCACCCATCATTATGCATTTTCAAAATATGAGAAAGTGTAAGAAAATGTAAGAAAATGTTGGTCTTAAAGACTAGTTACATGGTTTGCAAGCTGGAAGAGATACCAACATTGGATATACCGCAGATGGTATAACTCCATCAAGGACTGAGGTTGGCCCAAGGAATGAATCCCGGTGTACAAAAATACATAACTGGACAAGGTGTTGCTAACATATATCACCTACACTGCAAAGCCCCAGAAGACCCACTGATGCATTACTTAGCGACATGTGAACCAGACGTGCTTTGTAAGATCAGTCCTTTTCTGCCCTTATTTTCTTTCCTCATTTAATATGTTTTTCTAAATATATTCCTGATTATTGCCTCCAGCTAGCTTGCGGCATTTCCTGTTTGAACATGTGCCTAGAGAGTCATGGTTTCACACAGCAAAAAGCCTGTTTCAACCTTTTCTCCTTTCTGCTGGTACTACAGGCCAGTGGGCAAATGGTAGCAGTGGAGTTTGCCAAGGACATACCCAACTGCACATTCACTGGCAGAGATAAGGATATATAATATGTAGCAGTAAGTGAATTTTCCAGTATAGTCTTAGGTATGTGCCAGGGCCCTGAGCTCTCCTTTCTTATCCAAATCCCAGTGTTTGGAGGCTCTTCTTTTTTAAATTAACAGTTGGTTTACATTCTGTAATTGGTTACTAGTTTTTAACCATTTAAAACATAATTTCTTTTCACAAGTTACTGTAATACAGTGAAACTAGGAGTTTGAAAGCCCACCTTCTTATGGAAAAAGTGGAGTGTTCCGTTTTTGCAGCACAATAAAGAAGAACAAATGCCCTTTGCAAGTCCATAAAGCATTTTGAACTCCTTACTATTATTCATATACTGCTTCTTTTTATATTTCTAGTTTTCAACCAATTTTTAAGAGAGCTGCATATGTGTATATATTCAAGCAGCACACATAAGCCTCAGGATAGATGGCAAATTATCTATATAAATCTTTAGGTGTGTTTCAGAGAAACATGACTTTTCATTTTGCAGTCTACAGTCATGGAATGTATGTGATTCACAGCATCTAGATTTTGTGAAAGAATACCAACAAAAATGCCTAGTACATGAGAAAAACAACATGAGCAAATTGTGTTTTGCTTCCAAACAACAGCCTGACTCAACCAATATTGAGGGTAAATTGCTGGTATTTTTATCAACATGTATTCTAGTCCTGTCTTAGTCAGCTCTTGTTAGTATTTTATACACTGAAACTCTTTCAGTGATTATTTTAGCCTTGAGTCTCCTGCAGCACTTTTATTCCAGAGTAGACTCTTGCAGACGCATTTCTAAGGGGTGTGCAGGAAAAAAGAACCTTTTGCTCTTTGACCATATATCCATGCAGAGCTTATCCATTTGACAAAATGGGAGGAAAGAAGCTAGATTTTCTGTTATGCAGTTGAAAAAAAAGTTTTTTGTAAGAGCTGTATTTTATTACAGGAGTAATTACAAACTTGTTAAGTAAGCCACTTAAATAATTTTATTTCTTAGATTCCATTTTTGCTCCTATAAAATAGGAATTACATATTGTTCAGACAGGCAATGGAATCATGCAGAGCTCTGGGATTTTCTTGTGAAAATGTAGCTTTCAGCTATGTAACAGCTGACTCATTTTCTGTGATTATTCTCATGGAAGAAAACCTGTTACTGGGATGTCAGTAGAAAGCAATCATAAAAGTGACACAGGCATGGAGATGAACATTTTATTCTAGAACTTAGCTAATACTTGAAAGGAGACAGCTCGTTATTCACTATATCAAAGTTCTGTTTTTACAATGTATTCTATACAGATGTATTAATATCAGTGGAATGTGTTTATGCCAGACTAGCCCTTGTGTAAAAATCCATTTTCCCTGGATTACAAATTTTTTCCGCAGTTGTCAGCATTTGATTAACTGGAAATACTTTTTTTGCTTATGTGACAGGGTTCTTTTCCTATTCTTTATAATGTTTAGTTTAATTCTAGTTTCTCATACTAAGTTTATTATTGTACAGGAATTGCTCTGTTTCCACATGTGTATTTTATATCCATTAAAGCTGTCCATGGTCATTATAAACTGCCCTTATAAGACACTGACAATGTCTTCACAGCATGTGATTATATTCTCTTTCTAATCTTCCACAACACAATCCTGCCTTTCTTAAGCAAGGCTAATTGAGTTGCATCAATTCACTTCGTAACTAGGACCAAATCAAGTGTTGACTAAGTCTGTGGTTTTGTTACAGATTTCTATGCTCATTTGAACAGGAAAAAAGTGTACCATTAAGGATAAATTTTTATTATATATATAGATTTAATGAAGAAAAATATGTAGCGTGCAAAGGGATTTTCCTATCTTTTTTAAAAGTACTTAAGCATAAATATATATTCATAAAATAAGACAATGTCTCTTTAAATCATGTGCTAGTCATCTGACCCCACTCAATTTTGGAAGTTTTCCGCTAAGGAAAATATGTTCTAAATAAGAAATTAGTATTTTGTCCTGAAAAGAACTCTTCAATTCCTATTACTAAATGTGCGGGTTATGATAATGAAAAATATTTATGCTTATTTATTCAAAACAAAAGTGAATTCAAGACTAATTTGTGTACTCTGATATCTGAGATTATTACTACAATTCAGTATGCTTGGAAAATTTTACCTTTTCAGATGCTAAAAACCTGAAATTGATTTATGCCTTGGATGAGAAAAGCTTACTTCCAAATGGAATACAGTTTCTACAACACGTAATGTAACTTCTTATGTGATGAATGGACTTTCAGTATTCAAACTGATTACTCAATTTAGCAGAAAACTGTAAGTTTAATGAGACATTGAATTAAAATGCTCAGGGAAAAAAAGATCTGATTTTCTTCTACTTTATGACAAATGTTCTCCAAACACAACATAAGCAACAATATCCTCACATCTGTAGTACTGATGTGCTGATGAATTTTGCTGTACTATGAACACATTTAGGAATTTTGTATTTGTTGCACGTATGGAACCATGTCACTGGTGGAAATTTAGTTCTTGGTCTGGGAAATGGGGAGATAATAAGAATGAGAAGTGTGTCTTTTTTCTTCCATCCAGTGTAGACCTAAAAAACTCTCACACTTCAGAACTGTCTCCTAACTGGGTGTAAAGTAACTGACAATAAACACAATTCTATTTCTGGAGATGATGTTGTTTAGTTCCCTGATCCTTATCATTTTTCACTTCTTGTAGGTTGAACCTTTTTTCTGCTGGAGGAAAAAAAATTAGTGTTGTGCAGAAATTTTCTTAAGAGAAATTATGGCCTTTTGTATTACTCAGTAAAGAGTCAAAATAACAAATACACATAAGCCAAGAACAGAACAGTGAAAAAGGGCCTAATTCATAGCAAATTTTTTTTGCAATTACTAATTTTCCCTATGCCCCCTTTTCTTCACCTGTTATGTTCCTGCAATCATGTGGATGTCTAGAGGTACCGGTGTTATTAAACCTAGGCAGAACTCCTTCTCGAGGGGAGTTGTGACCTTCTCTCTTTTTGTGCTTCATGGGCTGCCAGCAATGGTGGTGCTTAACAGAAATCTAAGATTAATTGCCTACCTCACATACTGGCAATGTCTGTCACCTTTTCCTACCCAAGAATAAATACATCTCTCTCTTTTGTTTGGTGGTTTGATTGGGTTTTATTTTTTTCCTCTGGTTATGGCCTCCTCAGAAGCTGCTGATTGGTTAAGCTGTTCCTCATTCTTATCTCAATACATTTTCTGCTCTGATGCTATTTTAACATCTCACTTGCAGCACCATTTATTCTCCTGTTGTTTTAAAACTCCTTCTGAGATACAGTTCTTCCCAACTTTCATCTACTTCACACAGGCCATGTGTCAGCTTTGCCAGCCTCATCAGAAGTACCTGATTATCGTCTCAGAGAGCTCAAGGTTAAGTATCTTGACCCCAGAGTTTTAAATTCTGAATTGCACCAGATCTCATTCACCTCTTAGTCAAAGATAAGAGTTTAAACCCCCTTGTGGAAGATGAAGATGGAAGATTGTTGTTTAAACTCAGAAAGATACACATTTTTCTTATCTTATTCAGATCAATTTGATTTCTAGCTGCTGCAATTTCTGTTGGCTTTTGTAGCAGATTTTCTCTCTGTTTAGCTCTTACCCAGAAACATTTCTGACTCAAGTGCTGTGAAAAGCAAACAGATTTCATCACACAGACCAGAAGAAAACAGTGATAACACATAAGAGATGTATAATATGTGATAGATCTGGATTCCAATTTAAAAGAATTTTTATGAAAGCCACTTTATAAGATTTAGCCAGCCCTAAATTATTTCCTTTATGAAAATATTAAAAAACACCAACCAAAAATATGAAAACTTCTTCACTATAACAGGTAGAAAGGGGAATTTAGAAGCCATATTTGTGGGAAATATGTCTTTAATATTGCTCTTTGTTATGAACACTTTGGGTGCAATTATCTGTCCAAAAATTCAGCCATATTAGAAGAGTATTTTGTGAACACCCATGATTTAGTGTGATTTTACAGTTTAAAAATCAAAAAACAATAGTATATATCGGTGTATAAATAATCAATATTCATCTTGAAAACTAGATATGTGTCTGTTCGGGAAACTAACAGTTGCAAGGGAAAGTATCAGGATGAAAGTGTAATTTGTCCATGTCATTGCCCTGAGTGCCACCATCTATGTAAGTACTGAATTTTATTTTTCCCCAACATACTTCCAAAAAATTCTATATAAATTTTAAGATTTCATGATTTCCCAAAGTTAGTTAGTTCAGAGGATTAAAAATAATTTTCAAAAATAAAGATAATAATATTCTTTTTATTTTCTCTCTCCCCATGTAGGATTTATGTACTGAATTTCTCTTCACTAGAGATCAGGGAATGGTCTAGCAGGAGACGTCCCTAACCATGACAGCTGGGGTTGGAAATAGATTATCTTTAAGATCCCTTTCAAACTAAACCAGACCATTCAATGAGACTATGAATACAACAACATATTTTCCATTATTATGCCCTGTGCATGATTTTCTATGTTATACTTTCCACATGAATCTAATTATGAAGAATATTCTGACAATTAAAAAAAAATCTAACATTTTCCTCACTAAAGATTAATTTCAGTGTGATCTGCTTGGATGCCATAGGAGACACATTCAAAATAGACTTTTTGATTCTTTGTGACATCAACTTTTAAAAGTCCTTCCAGCCAAAAAGGAGAGTGAAACCCTAAAAGAATCCAGTTTTCCTCAGTTTCATTACTTTTCTTTTATGTCTTAATTTTCTTAAAATATCACTATTATTAAAACTTTTAGCTTAGTTGTTCTTAAAAGTATTAAAACGGTACATTTGAAAATACAAAGATTTGAACTTCATCCTTCAGTCTGTAAACCAGCTCATTTTTTATCCTTTTGTTTTTGTTTGGCAACTTTTGCAGGGGTGGTGTTTTATTTTAATAGTGCAATGCATGCTGCTACACTGTGGTGAAGGGTACCTTGATAGTACAAAGTCACCAAGTCCAGAATTGCAACAATAATTTCAGTGCTGCACAAAAGGAGGCAGTGACACTTTGAAAAAAGAACTGGCAGTCCTAGGACTTGTTTAGGCAAAACCAAACTCCAGTTCACATTGGATGCCTTTCAAGTTTCTCCCTCTAAGTTCTCTTTAATGGTCCTTAATATTAAGTGCTTTATATTATGTACTGTATGCAACAATCTTTCAAACCCAGATTCTAAGAAAAAAATATGCACCAATAAAATGCTATATTAAGCTGTGTAGAAAAACATGGTTTCTTTTAAGAAATCGGAATTGGTTTTCAAAGGAAGGTCCAGGTTTGCTTTGCATCATCCTTCAGCTCATACTGAAAGGATCACAATGTAGCCAAGTCTTTGGCTTCTTCTCATCCATTTCCAAAGAGAAATAATAACTGATGTCAAAATGCTCATTTGGCCACCACGTGATGTCTTTCTTCTTGAGAACCTTCCAAACAGCTTCTCTGTGAGCTATTTCAGAGAAGCAATTATCACCTGTCCTGGTGATTTTATGGAGGTACAAATGTCAGAGTTTCACCTGAGAGAAAATATCCATACAATAAAAGTAGCATAACATGCCTTTAAGAACAGAAAACTGCAGCTGTTTCACACAGATTTTCTTTGTATTAAGTAAGGCACAAATATATATGCCTAAATGTGATAAATATAACATCCATAGATTAGTCAAGTAGGTTCTTGTGGTAACAGAATAGAATGTAGACTATATATATATGTAACTATATTACTATATTCATTATAGAATCTGCTAATTAATCTGTGTTTATATTATTAAAAGCATACTTATGAATATTTCTAAGTACTATTTATCTATCTCAAGGTAAACACATAATTTATGAAAAAAAATGAACCAGATTGACTGATGATGCCTTCTCTCTTCCTATCAGATATCACAACTCTCTTCTGAAAATTCAGCTCTCAAGTTCATTTTCTTTGACCAATTTTTAACAGTCTAAGGGCTAGACAGTAATAGTAAAATTCGGAATTTAGATAAGACTAGTTCCAACTGGCTATCAGTCCTGATCAATACAGAGAGACAACATATATGTGTTTGAGGTATAACACAATCGTCTTCAGTGTAACATCTTATTTCTTGTGCTTTTCTCTTACAGTTTTTTTGCATCTTTGTTATGTCTACCTTGTGTTCAAATATTTTAAACAGAACCTGTGGAAAATACTCCTATATCCATGGTAACCCAAAAATTGACAAGGAATAAAATTGCTGCAGACAATTAAACAAGGAAAAATTAATGTAAGTTACTTTAGATTTTCTGAAACATTACGAAAATGAATATGAACTTCTTTTATATATCAAAGTTTTTGACAACTAGAAATTTATATTTTACATTGAATTTGGTGTTGATAATTTGTGACTTTTAAAAATATATATATTTAATTTTTCCTGCTTTTGTTCAGAATAAGGAAATCAGCTGAATAGCTCCAGTACTCTGGAGTTTTGGAAACCCCCTATATTTTCTGTAATGAAACCTGCAAGTTCATTGCTCTGGGCCCTAGGCAAAGGACTCTGTTCCAATGGTCTTTCTTTTTCTTCATGTAGAGTTTAACAGGTCTGAAGAACTATTTCTCCAACTAATATAACCTTTGTTTAACTTTCTTGAGTATATGTGAAACTATCAATGTGGAATGTTTATAAGCCCCAGGCCTGCAAGGATTAGGCAAATAAGATTTTTTGCTTTCTGCTCTGCTTCAAAAGCAGCTAAGGGTTATGCATTCCAGTTTCACAAAGCACCTCATTCAGACCTAGTTTTAGGTGCTTAAGTCCAAGAGAGAGGAAAAATTTCCTGTGTACCTCTCTTCAGAGGTTTCTGTTGCCTGTTTAGCCTGAGGTGTTGTAAACCTCATGCTCAGATCTGTTGATAGAGTGTCTCCTAAAGATATCTTGGTTATCAATTACGGTTCTGGAAATAGGTACTATGTGGTAATTGTCAAATTTCTGTCTTGAGCAGTTCATTCATGATCCCCACTAAAATTGAATGCAATATTACTAATGCAGTAGGAGCAGGCATAAGCAGGACAAAGTTACAGTTTTGCTTAACTTAGATCTATCTGCATCATTCTTCATGCACCTTTTCCAAAACTCATATTATGTGGAATCCAATTTTGAAGCAGAACCTCATCTGGAAACAATTGGCATTGCTGTTGATGTTAACTTCAAATGAATTTAGGGACAGCGATTCAATTTTGATGCCACCTGACCCAGATCTCAATAGAATCCATAAAACATGAAAAATATATAAAATGTTTTAAATATCCAGGAAAAATGTTACCATTTATTTCGACTCTTATAATTCACCAGTTGTTTAGTTTTTTCAATGATCTTCATAAAACATTTTCATTACTAAATGGAAAAATAACACGCAAACTGTGTGTAAATATTTTCTAGAAGGAAGCAAAATGAAACTATAATTCAAACACTGTGTATATGTCTGCTTCTAGTCAGCAGATGTGAGATGACCGTTTTGATGTGCCTTTTTGAAAATGTTTGCTAACTCTGATACAAATATAGTTTTAATTGTGTAAGTTCAAAATCATCACCATGAAGTTGAGCATAAGTCAAAAGCATAGACTTCTGAAAAACACATTCTCAGGGAATATATTTCTGTTTCCATTGACCCCGCTAAAACTTAAATGTAGCGCTCATAAGAGTCTCATTGCTTTTTTTTTTTAATCAGGACTGTGCAAACTCCGTTTTTAGATTATTTAATAATTTTAATTATTTTCTATTTCCCAAAGTGTCATCAATATTTCATCAGCATATCAATTTTTTCTGCTAAAACCTCCAAATTTTTTATTATTAATTTATTCCCATTCAATAGCAACAAATTAGTTGTGAAATGTTTGATGTGTTCTCCTAAAACTAGGAATTACATAGAAATTAATGAGTTTTTTAGTAATCATGTTTAGTACAACTGACAATGCCTGCTCACATCTAAATTTCACAGTTTTCTAGCTCGGATGAAAAACTTCTGTCAAATTTGCCTTGCAGTCATTTCAACTTCAACTTAACTTTTGTTTGGTTGCAATGTTCACATTCTTACTGGGAAGGAAACCAAGATATAGAAAATAAATCTGCCATCAAACTTTTATACAACAGGTTTTTTAGGCTGATTGCTCCTGGCCTCCTGTATGCAAATCACATATTAAAAATTTATAATGTAAATGTAAATATGAACAATTGGAGAACATCTTTGACAATGATCAAAGGAGTCTTCTTCAATGTTAGAAATCAGAAGACAATGAACCAACAAAACTAGCCTTCAGTCTTTCACCTTCACAGATTAACTGAGGGGATTTCTTCTGCAAAAAGATGAACACATAAAATAAAAATCTGAGGAAATGCTTGAAAACTCCTTCTTGAGGATTTTGAATGAATGACGTAGACACACAGAAAAATTTTCTAAACACTGCAGTCTCACATTCAAGAGATCTCTATGAACAATGTATTTCTTGGCCAAGTCAGTGTTCTTTTCCCTGACGCATTCTCTTACAAGAATATTACATGCAAAAAATCTCTGAATGCCAAGGCAGAAGGGAAATTCATAATATTTAAACAACTGGTGCAGCTAGAGAAGGTTGGAGAAGCTAGTGAGACTCAAGCCTGATGGAACAGCACAAGAGAAACAGGAGCCAGAGATTTTTGTTTTGTGTTATCGTAGATCTCCATCAAAACTGTCTTGTAAGAAAAGGTCCCTTGCATTATAAGTGGGACTGATACTCCACAAATTTACCAAATGGCTGGACAGACTTCACAAGAACTTCGTCTCCCTCTATCACGTGTCCTATTACCTTCTCCAGTAAGCAAACAATGGATCCAGAAATCTTGCGTTTGCATCCATTGTTGCATCAAGTCTTGACAGGTTTGTGACTGTACATTCAATAGTTAGATTACAATTCTTGATCACTGAGCTTTCAGCTATGTATTTCCTGTTTCTTATGAAATCCACCTCAGAAGCCACTACATAATTTGAAATTAACACAGTGAAAGACTTCTGCTTTGAAATACACGGTCAATTACTGACTATACTCTTTGCAGCTGCTTCCGCCTCATATATCCTGTGCCACCAAGAGTATCCAAAAATGTATACTCTTGGTGTAACCATATGGTGTAACCATAACTTAAAAGACAGCTTCTGAATTGCCATGTAACATTCAAACAGAATCCAAAATCAATAAGCTAATAGAGCAAGAATATGATATTTATGCAATCCTGGCATTTTTCTCAATGCAGATCTTTTGACCATTGATGAATCCTTGTTTCACCAGGCAAAAAGAAAAACAGAAAAAAAAAGAAAAAAGAAAAAGAAAAAAATAGGAAAAAAAAAAAAAAAAGAGAGAGAGAGAGAGAAGAGGACAAGATTTATTATAGATTTGGTCTGAAGGTTCTGCATTGCCCAAGCTCTTCGCATGACATTTCCAATGTATTGCTCTGACAGAAAGGTCACAAAGTTTTATGTTGCAAAATAGAGGATAGAATAGAAAAAATAGAAAAGGAGAAATATAATTGTTTTGGTTGAAAAGTTCAGTAAGGTCTAGAAATGTTGGACAGTTGGACGCTGATTTTATTTTACTACAGGGTCACACATTTCAATGACAGCACATTCGATTCAGTACTGCAGCTGATTCAATTTCCTGTGCCTTGCATGGGAAGAAAAGTAACTTTCTGAAAAGACAGTATATTTTCAATAATCTTTCAAATAATTTGTCTGTAGCAACTGCTTAGAAGGCTGACATTGAAATCCATTTGCTTATCAAAATGTTTTCTTCTCCATGGTATGTAAAGCTTCATGGTGGTTATTGTAAACTTGCCATTGATTTTCCAAACAGTTGAAGAGAGCTGGGGTAAAAGGAAGGTCACATTTTGAAGAAATACGGATAGCTGAAAGGTCCAATAAGTAAAATAGATGACAGAAAGTATTTTTGTAAATTGCAAGCTTTTCATTTTCAAGGCATGTTGAACAGTGTTCATTTCACTTCATCACAGTTGACAGAGATAGAAAAAATATCTTTAATTCAAAGCAAACCAGTATTACCAGTGTTCAGTCTTGGAAAACTGACCATTCATTCCAACAATTGCAGCACAAGATTTTTTTCCCCTTGAACAAAATTGCTTTCAGTATTATTTTTGAAAAACAAAACAACAAAAAAAGATCATATGGTGCTTATTTCAGAGTACTAAGTACTAATACCTGTTTTCCTTATATATCCAAATACAGAATTTCAGCACGAGTTGACCTTGGAGATGAGGTAACTATGTTCTCCAAATATCCTCAGCAGAATAAAAAAATGATATCTTGAAATAATCATACCATAGAAGTTTTCAGAGTTGAATCAAAGAAGTAAAGGCTCAATTCTAGAATAAATTACTTTATACAGAAGAATAAAGTTACCTGCAATTTCAAGTGAAATTATCAGTTATACATTTTATCTGTGACCAGTGCAACATCCTCACTGAAGCTTTGTGTCTTTGGTGTCTGAAATGCCTTTTCTTTCTTTTTTTGATCAATTTACATAGAAGAATGTTTCCTGTTCCTGCTGAAAAATAGGCATTTTTGAACTGCTAACACATGCAGTTGAAATGACAGTTAATTCACCAAGAGCTTTCACACCTATTTCCATGGGATGCAGTTATGCATGACACTATTGAAAAAACATTTATATATTGTAAGAGGACAACACTACCTATTGTTAGACAAATTAAACATTTTTTTTCTTTTATTGATAGGAAGAAAAGATGAAAAGTCATCATATAGGCTTAGGGCAACCTTCTGTTTTTCATTAAGACTCGGACCTGGAGGAAAGGAAAGAAATAAAGAATAGAAAGAAATTAATCTTCTTACAGAAAAGGAAAGAAAGTAAAAGGAATGAAAATATTCTGTCAAAATACATCAGAAAGAGTTCTTTTTCCCCCCCATAAATCACGAACTATAACTCTAAATAAATTGAAGTATACCTAATATTTATTATACATAATACAATTTTTTCTCGTCTGTACAATATTTTGACTGAGTTTCAGTTATTGCAAAAAGAACAAAAAACCTTAATTGTATTCTAGAACATCGTTTCAAAACATAGCAAACAAAAAGGAGTGGATACATAGGCAATAAATTCATGTAACTAATAATTCTAATTCATCAAGTAAACTAGGAAAATGTATTTACTTAATAAAGCTTATACTATCTTATACTCATTTTAAAGAGTAAACTCTAACAAAGAAAGAAAAGGTAATTTATCTGTACTTGTGTAAAAAGCAACATATATTAGAATTGTTTCAACCAAGACCACTTAATGAGCACAAAATTTGTCTTGATGAGGAAATGTGATTAGAAATAATTGTATGAGTTTACAGTTTTAATTTTATCTCCAAAATTGAAAAATGCAATATTAACAAATCAAATTACTTGCTACATGTCAGATAAGATGCCACTGAAAAGACTAAAAATTTTCATAAGGAGTTTCCTAGATTTCATGTGTGGACATGCCAAAATTGAAGAAACAATTTGCACAAAAATTCAGTAATACACCTGAGAAACAATGGTAAAACCAGGCCTTTCATGCATCAGATAAAATACTTGAAAAATTACCTCAGGTTGTTTTGTCAACAAGGTATGGATGTGACTAAATGTCTCATGATAAAATAAATTTTGTACCAGAGCTGGAAAAACAGGGAGCAAATCCTGGTGTTCTTGGTTTGACATGGTTGTACACCCTTCTTGACTGTACCCCTCACCAGACTCCATCTATTGACTTGATATGCCCTTCAAGTATTGAAAAAAACATATCCCTCCCTATCAAATGTTTCTAATGAGTGTCAGAGAAAACAGTGAAGACTAGCCATCTTCCAAACACTTTCCTCCTAACTATAACCCCTTTCTCTGCACTTGGGCAGTTCACTGCTTGTGCTAGCTCTATTAGCAGAAGTAGTCCAAGAGAAGAAACAGATACCAAAGGGAAGTAGCTGTCAGTAGCAGAGCCATGGTTTTCCTCTTGACAGAAAACAGTTTGTCTGTCCTCATCACCCTAAGACTAATGTCTAAAAAACCTGCTTTGCCACTTAAATAAACCAGCAAAAGCTCAGCAGAATGCAGGGGCTGCTGACATTAAACCTGAAGGATTCTTCTTTTCCCTCCAGATTCAGCCGTGACTTCAAGTCTCTCATCAATGTAACACCCTAGAGAACTACTTGTGTCTAAGGTCAGCTCTGTTATTTGAACACAAATATGTAAGGAATATCTAACAATGATCATGCAGGATTAACCACACTGTTCTTTACCTTTAAATTACAGAGATTGTAACAGATGTTCGATGTGGTGCACTTCTATTAAAAATACAATAAATATACAGGACTGTGGAGAAACATTGATAACACATTAGCTTAGTGAGCTGGATTAACCTGGAGAGCTCAAATCCAGGTGCCAATCACTTTGATTAACAGTTTCAGGGAAGGCTGCTCATGAAGTTACTCAATGGCAGCCCATTTTCTGATGCATTTTGCCATAAAGTTAACTGCCAGTCTGGAGAATGTAAAGCGGCTGGTTATAACACTGGGAGATCATTAGGCTATAAAACTGAAGTCATGCTTACTAAGTGATTTGAATCACAAAGAAAATCCCTTCCAATCAACTGGTACAAGGGTTTACCCACATTCTTTTCAAAGATTCTTGTTTTTCACATTGCTTGAGAGAGTTTATGCCCCTTGCTGTTTCTACTTCTATATCTAGTACTCAGGATGTTATAATTCTACCAGTTGTGAAATTGTCCAAAATGATAGAACTGTCTTGATGGTACCACGCAGCTGTAAAGTGCTGTGAGTGTTTTTCAGCATGACATTTTTTCCATACCTGCACTGAGCAAATTAATTGGGAATGAAAAATTGCTACAGAGTGGACTGAAGTTTTTTGACTAAAAATACTGATTTGGCCATGAAACAAGATACCAAAAAAATCTGCAGATTCAATTACATTGAGAATATAGCTTCTCCAAACTCAGTAACAGCTAAAATGTATTCAAGTAGACTATGTAAATCATAAAACTGAAAAAAATTTGTTATGTAACTGAACTGAAGACCTTTGAAAAGGATGTTGCTTTTGCCATTCTTCCTTCTTGCCCCTTTTCCTATGGTGTCTTTAATTCTCTTCACCAATGTAAATTTCTCTCTTTTTTTATAATTCTAAAGTGAATTCAAATAGTAAAAACATACATTAAAATATTAATATTTTAAAGGACCAATATATATATGACTTTATCCATAGTATTTTTTAATATTATTGTTATTATTAGAACCATAGAATCATTTAGGTTAGATCTCCAGAGATATGGTAGAAAGCAAATGAGAAAGAGAAAATAGCATATCAATCCAACAAGACACCTAGTCCTCTAGATAAGCGTGCGTGAAGTCACAAAGAAAATATATTTCTTTCTTATCATCAGTAAAAATCAGATTTTTAAAGTTGATTGAACAGAGGTTTTTTTATCTGCTCCACCTTTCCATTTCTACATTCAGGACTCTTATCTTGAAAAATCAAAGTTGAATGGAAGGATGGGAATACCTCTCCTTAGTAAACTCTAATTTAAAACAACTGTGACAAGGATGTTTTTGGTATGCCTTGAAATGAAAATGTTTGGTCATTAATGGTAGTGCAACAATACATAAAATCTCTTAAATTTCACTGCATTCTGAAATCTTTTTTATCAGAGCATTAGAAAAACAGCTCAAAGTGATATAAGGATATCTTAAATCTTCACTACTAAATTTCCCAATTTCTTTTTTCAAGCTTACATTATACAAGTATACACTTAAGGACTTGGGGGTGGGAGAGGGTTTCCCAATAGAAGAAACCTCTGAGAGAGCTGGAAGAGCCACCACGATCCCACAGAGATGCGGACAGGGGCAGGACCAATAGTAGCCAATTCCACAATGCATAAAGGAAGCCTCTGGGGAGCAGGGGTGGTCAGGAGCAGTGCACATGGGCTGTGGTGATCAGCCAGGGCCCTGCACAACACTTTGTCTGGTAATGCACACGGGAAGGGAGCTGGAGCCCTGCCAGCCCAATCAGGCTGTGGTGTGGTACCCAGAAAACCACGGCCTGTCTAAGCTCTGCCCCCACCACAGCTGACACAGCACCCAGACTGAGCTCCACTGGGGACACGCTGCCACCCTGGTGTCAGCTTCAGGCTGTGCCCTGCTCTTAGGTCAGCACAGGACTGCAGCAGTCAGCACCCCTGGGGAAGGTATGCCCAGCTACAGGGACTCCTCTGCTCAGTGACTGAGCTCTGGCAGACAGTGGATAGGTTGACAGTATCAGCTAGCACAAGAGATACACAGACAGCTATAATCATGGCCTGCCTTCCTTTGGACAGGCCCAACAGTGGGCTCAAATGCATGATATTGAGGGTTTTATATCCTCTCTCCAGCTGGCTAAATACAATGACTTAAGGGACAGGTGGCAACTGTGATGAGTCCCTGCTGGTCAGCCAGCACATCTCTTTGACTACTCCACTTCTCCAGGTGCCCTTGCACATGAAGTACAAGGTTCTGCAAGTGGAACCAAGCAGTAATGAAGATGATGGCTCCCAACAGGCCCATGTAATGCTGCAGTCTTGGGGCAGAGTGCCTGAACACAAGCCAGCAGTGTGCCTGGGTGGTCAAGTCAGCCGATGTCATCCTGGCATGTAATAGTGAGGCCAGCAGGACCAGGGAAAAAAATCTTCCCCTGTAGTTGGCTCTGGTGAGGCCACACCTTGAGTTCTGTGTGCAGATCTGGGCCACAATTCAGGAAGGACATTGAGGACATTGAGAGAAAATCAACAAAGACGTTGAAAAGATCTGGAGACTAAGCCATATGAGGAACAGCTTGAAAAAAATTGCCTTGAGAAGCGGAGGCTCAGGGGAGATCTTACAACTCCCTGAGAGGAGGGTGTAGCCAGGTGGGGATCAGCCTCTTCTCACATGCAACCAGTGACAGGAGAAGAGGGCAGAACTTCAATATGGGTCAGGTAAGGTTCAGGCTGGACATAAGGAGGAATGTCTTCACTGGAAGTGTTGTTAAGTGTTGGAACAGGCTGCCCTGGGAGATGCTATAATCACCATCCCTGGAGGAGTTTAAGACTGTACATACATACACATAAACATCCATATCCACATCCACATCCACAACCACATCCACATCCACATATTTGTATGCATATGTGTATGTATAATATATTTATACATATATATATACGTTGACCTAGTAATTTTAATTATGCATGAGGGTTAAAATACACTATTATAAATTACATTTTCACTTCAGTGGCAAACTCTGGCAAAAGAAGTACCAGAGCCATTCTACATCAGGATCTAACATATGCAGTATCTGCTTCACTAATATCTAGTCTCTCTCAGCTTTCATCAGTAGTAGTCGTATCTTTTTATAACCTTTATATATTTCCTATTTGAACATTTCATGGCCATTATGTGAATTATTTTATTTCTAATTCTGAATTCCTAATTCAATCTACAATGAAAACATATTATTCATACATATTTATTATGAAATTTCAGAAAAATGGCATAAAATTTTAATATAAGTTAAACTAAGCAAATATAAGATAAATTCACAGAATACTTTTAGTTTTCAAACTGGCATACATATGGAGCACAGATCTGAAAAGCCAACTAAAGTTAATGAGAATCCATATGTTTGACTCAAAGGCCTTGGCTCAGACTGAACATGACAGTCTATTGCTTTTTTCCAGCTGCTTGACTATAGTGGCCAACAGCTAACTTTAGCTAGATACTTTGAATACATTTCTGTTATTATTTTTCCATGTAAGCAACATTACCTTTTGCTACAGGGATACCAGGCAGTCATAAATAAGGGACAGATTACTACAATAAAAAAATAAAATTCATAGTCTGAGCAAAGGAGGATGTGATTTATTTTGTGATCTGAATGAAAAAATGATGATAAAGTAATTATGAGAAAATCTATTTGGTACACTGAAATATGGCATAAAGTAAGCAAAAAAGCTGTTTACAATGAAATTATACAGAATAATTTTTGTGCTTTGCTGCTTTGAAACCCCAGACTAATTTTTCTTGATGAAACTCAATAGCCATTTTGAAGAGTGCTCATAAGTTTTTTAATTTTTCTTGGGCTCTGAAGCACAAATACATAGTAACTCATTAGATAATCTAGTGCATCTGCCCATGTATATACTCTGAGCCTGAGCAAAATGGACTCTATGTTGTTAGAACCTTTTCCATGCTGATGTTATCTCAATATTACTGTCAGACTCTCTACACAGAACGCATGTGTGCCTGGAGTAACTCTCATAAGAGAACATCTCAACCCTCATTGACAACAACAATTGCTAAACATTTCTTCTCACATTTGTTTTTATAAAGAACCTTGATGAATCTGATATTTACAGTGGCTGGGGAGCTCCTCTCCATTTCTTCAAGTAAGAGCACATCTATATGGTGAAGTCAAATAGTAACTACTGCACGATAATAAGATTTTAATTAGGATAATAGGGATTTTAAATCCAGAAATGTTTCTGTGTTCAAGAACAATTTTACAGTATTGTTGATGCTATCATTGCAGAAGATGTTCAGAGAGGTAAAATTGCCAAGAGAAGACCAGTTTTTGTTAAAAAAATGACTGCTTTTAGAATACCTTAAAAGCGACTTGTGTCACGGGAGGACGAACATAGATGCTTTTTCTTGTGTGTTTTTGTTTTGGGTTGATTTTATTTTTTTCTGACTTGTATAATTTATTCCAATCAATTATTACCACTTCCTACAATCCTTGCACTTATGAATTTACGTTGACCACACACATGCGTGTGCTCATTTCCAACTGGCAACGCCTTTGTGCATGTCAGATGAATCACAGTGGATTAAAGTAATGGTACAAAAGCACTGGATACAAAAAGCATGGGATATGGAATCGGAGCAGTCATTGTGAAAAAGAAACACAGTCCTCAACAATATCTATGCTGTTTGGATATTTTTTTAAGGAAGCAAGTCGTAACACCTATTTGTTCTAGTCACAGGGAATGACTGCAAGCATAGACTCAACCAAGGGATTCAAAATTTGAAAGAACTCAATTATTTTCTTAGTTTGTAAGTCACTAGGCTATTTTGCTATGTTACACTACTGGCCACAAATACAGTTGTAATTTCAACAGAGAAGGCTGGAATAAGGAGTTTTAAAGTAGAAATTTATAAATTGATGTTAATAAATAGAGATTCTACTGTACATAATGTTGTGATTTCCATGTTGCAAACAGAAATATGTGCATTTAAATACGGAACCAGGAAAAATTTGTTGTGCTAAATATCAAAGTAAACCTTTTGTCTCATACTGCTCACTTACAAATTTGCTTCAAAACTTTCTGTTCTGTTTAGCTTTCTGGTACAAAATTAAAGAAATTAAAGCATGGTCATCATGGTTAGGGAAAATTACTTTGCTAATCTCTGCCAAGAGACACAGGTACAATTGACAATCTTTGCCTCCAATATAGAAAAACTGCAGTAAAATTATTTTTAAAATGCTATAGCTGGAATGCTGAACAAAAACAGAAATAAAACAAAACAACACAAACATACAAAAAAACCCATCCCCAAACTCAATGAAATAAAAAATATCCCCAACTCATTTGTTAGCTATTCAATCATCACAAGTCCCTAAGCACATTTTCAAGATGGTGCAGCTTCAATCTGAGCTTTCTATTAAATAACATAGCTTTATTTTTTAAGGCAAACTGAACTCTACCACTTCTGGAGCTCCATTAAAGACAGAAAAAGTAGGGATTTTTTAAAAAATCTAATCAATGTGATCTGGAGCACAGGCTATTACTTGCTTGTCTTCTAACCAAAAGGAATATTGTTATTGTATATCACTGAAGTTTTATGATGCAATTCTTTGGGTGCTTAATTTTTTAATTTCCACAGCTTCATATTAGGTATATTAGATCATTATAAGTGTAATGCTAGCTCCCGGTGTCACCAGATTGTACATGAAACAATATATTAACTGCCACTACCAGAATTCTTACCTTAAAACTCTGAGATTCTTTTGTTGTAAATTTTTCCTGAAAAAATGTACTCTACTGTTTAAAATGACAGTGAATTTTTAGCTTCTGTTATTCAGAGGTAAATCAGAATATCTTTGCTATAGAACCAGACTCAATAGATGGTCCATTCAATAGGACTGTTCTATTAGTTCCACTATATAAATAAAGTCAAACACACACAGAAATATCCTTTATCAAAGGATTTTCATGCATATTTTTTCCTTGACATTTATGTTACTTGATCCAAGTGCAGATGAGGAAAATTCATGCGGAAAATAAACTGTTTGGTTTAGGGTTTCCTTCCCCCTTCCAAAGAATGGAATAACTATTAATATTATTCAGTAAAGAATCACCATTAAAAGGAAATATATTCTATTCCAATGGAGACATATGAATATATGGTAGTTTTACATCCATGTGAAGTTTGAACTTCATATCTTGGCAGTTGTCTGCATGGAATTTCTACTGATGATTTTTCTCTGCTGGAAATTCTTCTTTCTCAAAAAATTTCTTAACTCCTTTTGCAAAAAGTTAAACATTTGAAAAAAAGAAATTACGTGGAAATAATGAAAAAATATAAAAATATCCAAATGAAAAATACAAAAATTATGCAAATAATGAGAATACAAAAAATTTAAAAGGAAAATTAATAGTAAATTTTAACAGCATAGTTCAAACCAGTGAAGAATTTATTTTGATTTCAAATTTCAAACAGAAAGGATATTTTCTCAGTTCAGGAATTTCCTTTGTTGATATTGATGCTCTGAAAAGCCTCTTGGGAAAAACAAAATCTATTGTTAAATTTTCTGAAAATATACTTGCAAAGGGCTAAAGATAAATTTCTTTTTTATACGTCTATTTTAAGTATTTTAATCAATACTTAAACACAACTAATTTTATTTCTTAATATTAATTTAATTGACTCTTTTGCATTGAAATTGATTGGCAAATGCTTATTTTTGTTAACTGGGTTTATAGAAAAACCTCAAACTGGAAGGCTTTTAGTGCTATGTATAGTTTTTGCCTCTGAAACAAACATAGTACTGAACAAAGTTAGTTTTCTCAATTCTGTCTCCAAAGTGGGAAATCAAGCTATTTTTTCCTTCGTTTTGGTTTTTTGGTTTTTTTTTTTGTTGTTGTTGGTTGGTTGGTTGGTTTTGGNGGAAATCAAGCTATTTTTTCCTTCGTTTTGGTTTTTTGGGTTTTTTTTGTTGTTGTTTGGTTGGTTGGTTGGTTTTGGTGGGATTTTTTGGAGATTTTTTGGTTGTGTATGTTTTTTTCCCCCCTTTAAGGGATGTTTTTGTGTCAGTGTCTGTATTTGTTTTCGCCCTGTAATTTACCCTGCTTTTCAAGGATGGCCCCTTCTTTCATACATTCGTAGTCCACTGTGAATACTAAAGCTATATTGTAAAAAGCTGACAGATCCTTTTTCTTTGTATCTGACCCAATCATGGCTTAATTGCAGTAATGTGAGGAAGGTCAGGCTGTTAGCCCTTCTAGAGAGTATTTCCAATGAAAAATGAAAAGCAGGGAAAAATGCACTGCCTGCTTTAAGCAGACACTGCCTGGTTTAAAAGTTTCCCTATTATAGCCTTTGAGGCTGAGTACACTGCAGGGTACTCTCACACAAAATTTTAAACACAGCTGTCTGAGTTTCTCTTGCTGTTGCAGCCACTAACAGTTACACTAAAGGAGAGAATGTGAAGGTACATGGAGGACATTTCAGCTGTTATCTTTCAAATATACTGGGCTTTCACTGATGGGAATATTCAAAGTGTGCATTGGACACACACCGAATTTGCTTGGTTTTTTGCTTTGAATGATATGTTAATGTTAAGACGAATATTGGTGACTTATATTTCTTTTTTCTCTTTATTTAGGAGACTTAAGAATGAGTTTTAATACCTACTGCTGGATGGGAAATGTGGTGGAGTACAAGCAATCCCCAGATTTCTGGAATGCCTTGGAGACAATTATTTGGCACAAAGACTGGACAGAACAATCAGAAGAGAGACTTTGCTGCTACACATAAATAGGGAAGACCTAATCAAGGATGTGACAGTCATTTTCAACCTTAATCTGACTGACTGACGTTGAAGCAATACTGTTTAAGATCCTAAACAAAGTGAGAAAATGCAAGACTGCAATCAAATCCTTAAGCTCCAAAATAATACATTTTGTCTTATTCAGGAAAATTATAGGCAATATGAAAAAAACAAGACAAAGACTTAGAAAATTCATGCCTCCTGGCTCTTGATCTGGCAAGGTCTGCTCCCAGGGACGCCAGCTCTCTTTACCTAGTAACAGACTCTGGGGAAGCACTACCCACAGCAGAGCTGAGCTGAGTTAGATATTGCTTAAGTGAAGTGGACATAAGCAAGTGTGAGCTGTTGGAAATCCTCTGAGAATCTTGAAGGAGCTGGGTGATGTTGAGAGGCTTCCCATGGATGTCTTTAAAGTGTTATGCAAAAAATTAATGAAAAGAAAGAAAATATTTGCTGCACCTATCTTCAAGAAGAGAAAGGAGCGGGATATAGTAACTATAAACTGGTAGGCCTAATGTCAGTATTCAGGAATATTGTGAAGCAAATGCTCCTGAAATGTTTTGGAAGCCAGAACAGAAAAGTTATTGAACTTACCAAAGGTAAATGGTTCTTGACCACACCCATTGCCATCTATGAAGAAATGGAAAGCTCTGCAGGCAAGAGAAGAGCAATGAATGTTGTTAATATTGACCTTAGTAAGCATTTCAGAATGAATCCTTTGTTTAATGACTAACATGGACTGTATATAATACTCCTCAGCATTCAGTGCTGTGGAACATTTTCATCAGTGGTCTGACGTGAAATAGTCTACTCCTATCTTACCAGGGACATGTCAGAGGGACCTCAAGCTGAAGCAATTGGCTGTAAGGAACTTCAGACTTTTCAAAAAAGTCAAATGCAAAACCTTGCACATGGGATCAAACAACCCAATGAAATGGTGCAAGCTGAGGACTGACTCAAGTGGGGAAGCAACTCTGCTGAAGAAAGCAAGAGGCTGCTTAGGTGGCTTCAAGATATCCCCTCCAGTCTAACTTATTCCCTGTGTCTGTGAATGGGTTAGCATGTAATGGCAGCTAATTTCATCTTGTATGACCTCAGAGAACTAGAATTTGTGGAAGGAAAATAATTATTTCGATGAAACGCTTTCTCTGTCTCCTTTTCTTGGTTAAAGGCAGAATGATGGTTTGCTCTCTGTGCAGTTCTTTTCAATTACTCTTTTTGCCTAGATAAAGTTAAAAGGATGGTTTCAAATAGACATACAAAAAGCTGAAGCTTTAATTTCCTTTCTGTTGAAAGAAACAGAGCCCTAGGAAGGTTTAAGAAGTGGTTTAGATAGGAATACTTTTTTTTCCTTGAAGTTGTGATATAAACAAAATTTGAATGAGCTTTCTCCTCTACCGCATTGAAGTTACATTTTTCAATCAGCTTCAATGATAATTAAATTTAAAAATGGAGAATGGAACCTGAAAAATAGTAAAAAAAGTTCCCCAAACCCAAGAAAGTAACAAAAGAAAGAACTAGGCAAAAGATTTGGGTGAAATGTCAGTAGTTTAACCAACAGAAAAGTTTTACATTAGTAATTGCTTTTTGAGCAGAACACATCTGAACATGCAAAGTTTAAGCTGAGTTTAAAGGACAAGCTCTGTGCTATAGGTAGTATCACTACAAGTCAGTTCAAATTCTTAATGGGAAGAACTATGTTAATTTACTGCTGTTTCTGCGTATTTGTATTGCATGGATAGGAGTTGAGGCAAAGGCATCCATTTTGGGGATGTTGGGAAACTGGAAAAAAACTAGGGATAGTTTTATTGATAAATATCTATTGATGAAAAATTACACTGAAATTACTTATAAAAAATGCTGAATCAAATTTTGAAGTGTTTCATAATAAAAGGTGCTGAAGTGCTGAAAGAATTTCTTCTGTATTTTGCATTATCTCATACAAGAGAGGCTGGTTTATTAACTGCTTTGTCTTTAAAAGAGAAAATTCTTTTTAAAACATGAATAGATAGTCTTGAGTCAAACACAGTCCACAGGCATTATTTTTTTATTCATACATAATAGTTAACAATTTTTGATAAAATAGTATCCAATCAAATAGTAAAAGTAAAATTTTTTTTTGCAATGAGCTATTACATATTTCCCCAAAACAAGGTCCAAGAGACTCGTAGCTCTATCTTTATAAACTGGACTGTATGAAGGAAAACAGATTCTAAAGAAGAGATATGCACTGGGTGAAATAGATGCGCACTGAATATTAGCTGGACTGAGCTCCGAGGTTTTACATATTGTAACTTTGGGAATGTGCTGGCATAGTGCCCCCACTACCAAACTCCTTAACACGCGGAGACCATATGGGATTCTGACAGAAACAGCATGACATCAGTTCAATTTCCTTTTTCTTCTAAATCTTAAATTATTCATATTTACAAAATACTGTTTACCCACCCAACTGAAAGTTAATTATTTTAATACACAGAAAGAGGGTAAAACTATTTGTGGTATGTGAGTCTGTACAAAATATGGCTTGATGTGAATTTTGTGCATTGAAGAAATCATAAAGAATTACTTAGGATGTTTCAGAGTTGCAGGTAACTCTGCAATTACTTTGGGTAACTTTATAGTTACAAATTAGAAAACAAGGAAACATTTTCAACAAGAGTGGGAGAATTTGCACTCCATTATAAATTTTGGAAACAAACATCTTAGTTTTAAAACAAGCTAATAGTGTATAATTTCTGTTTTGTATTTTTAGAATGCTTTGAAGGTTTGACACACCTTATGAATTACCATGTGGGCCTGTAACAGCTGTAGTTTGACAGTTATCCTCTTCATCAAAAGGCTTTTCCATTAAAAAATACTCCTACAGTGAAGGTAGAAATACACTGTGATGTACAAAGTAAACATCTATATGCTGCTCTTTGATAGCCTTTTAAAACAAATTTTGCCAGTCCTTCTGATAAAATATCTTTTGATAAATAAAATATTTTTGATACAATTGATTTTGTCTGTCTTCTCACAATACGGTCTTTTAACTATCTTATTATAACTCTAACTGAACAACTTCAAGTCAAAAAAGGAAACCTAGGCCTTATCATACACAGTGTTGATCATAATTTCTTTCATTCACTCTCAGTGACAGCCTTAACATAAAACAATTTAAACTTCAGGACAGGAAGGACATCATAGTTTATAATCACACTATAATTCCTTATGATAGAAGCAATTTCCCAGTGATCAGCAAAAGAAAGCACAGTGAATTCCCATAGGAAGTAAGGGTCATCATAGATATCTGTCTCCAGGGGCAATGTACAACCTGATTTTCTCTAATGTAAAAATTTACCAGATTGCTACAAAATATAAGTAATAAAACATTGGAAAAAAAACAAAAACAAAACCAAAACCAAACCCAAACCAAAAACCCAAACTAAATGATCTCCTATGGCAAAGCAACTTGGTTAGTGGATGTGGGAAAGGCTGTGGATGTCATTTACCTAGACTTTAGTAAAGCCTTTGACAGTTTTCCACAACATTGTCCTAGAGAAACTGATTTTCCATGGTGTTGAATTGTGTAAAATCACTGGGCAAAAAACTGCCAGCATGGCCAGGCCTAGAGCGTGGGTGAATGGAGTTGTATCCAGCTGGCAGCTAGTCACAAGTGTGGTTCCCAAGGGCTCAGTGTTGGGCCCAGTCCTGCTCAATACCTTCATCAGTGAGCAGGGATTGAATAAACACTCACTAAGTTCACAGATGACACTGTGTTAGGTAGGCGTGTTGCTTTGCAGGAGGGTAAGAAGACTCTGCAGAGGGATCTGGACAGGCTGGATCCGTGGGCCAAGGTCGCTGTAGGAGGTTCTCTAAGGCAAAGTGCTGGATCCTGTGCTTCAGTCACAACACACCCCTGCAGTGCTACAGGCTGGGATGAGGGACTGGAAAGCAATTTAGAGGAGAAGGACCTGGTCCTGCTGGCCAACACAGCTGAACATGAGTCAGCAGTGAGCCCAGGTGGCCAAGCAGGCCAATGGCATCCTGGCCTGTATTAGAAAAAGTGTGGGCAGCAGGACCAGGGCAGCGATCATCACAGATGAGGCTGCACCTCGAACACTCTGTTCAGTCTTGGAAAGATACTGAGGCACTGAAGTCCAGAGAAGGGCAGTGGTGAAGGGTCTGGAGTACAAGTATTACAAGGAGTGTCTTAGGGAGCTGGGATTGTTCAACCTGGACAAAAGGATGCCCAGGGGGAAGCTTATCATGCTCTATAGAGCTTGAATTAAGGTTTTTGCCAGATGGGTGCAGCGTCTTCCCCCAGTTAACCAGTGACAGGATGAGAGGAAATGGCCTCAAGTTGCACTGGGAGAGACAATTTTAAGAAAAGTTGCTTCACATAAAGGATGGTCAAACTTTAAAACAGTGCCCAGTGAAGTAGCAGAGTCACCCTCCCTGGAATCGTTCCAAAAATGTGTGAACATGTCACTTCAGGGGATGATTTAGTGGTTAAAATGGTGGCCATGCTAGATTGATGTTGGACTTATTTTTTTCATCATTAACAATTCTGTGATCCTATGACTCTATAATTTTAATGATAAAGTCAGTATACAAATTATGTACTATTGATCTTTACTGACCTACTTTTTCAAAGATAATATGAATTGTCTTTGTAAATGATGCAGTTTTAATACTTAGGTTTGAAATATACCAAGTGATTTTAATGCAATGTTGTGCAAAGTATGCTGTAATCTGTTTGAAAAGATTTCAGCTTTAAACTTTAATCATAAGCCAGATTCTGTATATTATTTAATCCAAAAGAGCTTTTCTTTTGGAGGAAGTAATTAACTGTAAGATCTTTTTTCAGTCAATCATTAAGAAAAAAAATTTAAAGGCTCTCACAAAGCTTATGTACAAAAGAGTTTCTTAGCTTCCAGATGTGAAGGGACAGAATTATCATTTTGTATCATCTCTAATGATGATATTTCCATGAAAAATAGTGATGATATATACTCTTAATAGCTTTTCATAGAGGTCTGTAGATTTTAAAATGTCATAATTTGTTGTTCTTTCCTGTGATAATAATGGAGGACTTGTTAGCTGAAGCTGAATAGAACCTTAAAATTTGAAACCATAGTAAAAATTAATTTTTCCTGCAGCATACAAGATTACTACTGTCTATTTGATACCCCTCACACTATCAAACAAGCTTCAATAAACATTAAAGCTATTTGGTAAAGGTGTTTCCCACTTAATTTTTTAATTCATAGCTAGAAATTACTTTTAGTCCTGGAAAGCAATTTTTTTTATCCATTTCAAATACAGATGAAGACAATGATTGAAAAAACATGGAGATAATATATTTTAGGCATGGATAATTTCTTTAAAAACATTCAAATATTTAAAGTGGGGTTTATATTTATAAAATTACAAATTCAGCAAGTTCTTAAATTTTACGTTATAAGACTGTAAAACAGTAGATAGTATTATAGAGGTAAAAGCATAGAAAGATGGAAAAGTGAGTTTAATAAATCTTACTTTACTGATTCCATTCACTTATGTACACACACAAAATTTGCCCAGATATTTATGAACAAAATTTCCATTTTTCTTGGATAAGGTTCTACTGAAAAATGTTTTTTTCCTTTTCTTAGAAGTTTTAACCAATTAATTTTTACAGGGCATTACTAGACACTTTTCCTATATTATATTGAAATATTCTGAGGTTTCTTAGAAGTTCATAAAAGCTGACAAAAAGCCCAAAAAACAAGGTGAAACTTTCATGTATACATTCATTTTAAAATGTGCATCTGCCAGTTAATTCAGTAGCAGTCATCATTATGATAAAAGGACTCATACTGGAGAGTATATGGAGGAGAAATAAAGGAGAAATTTTGGTGAACCGGATAAAATAATCAATTATTACCTCTTATAAGACAAAGAAATAGTAATCTAGTTAAAATTCACTATGTACTGTGATAATAAGTATTTTTTCCATTAAAAGACATTAGCATTAATATTTTTATCCATAGACAATGTAAATAAAAGCATTTGGGTGTGTGACAGCTGTGCCTGCTAGATAAGAGAAGCATTGTGAAACAGTGGAGAAGTAATTTTCCTGCGACTTATTTATATTCATCATTGCTATAAAAATGAAGGAGCGGGGAGGAAAATCAATCCCAGCATTTGGATGGAAAAACTAAATAATTATTTTGTGAACATTGTGAATTGTTGTGGTGACACCTTTATTCTGGTTCATTTCCCACATTTTTAAGATACTAATCAACACAAGGAAGAACTTTCAAGTGGCTCTGAAATGTATTTCTTTCTTAGATGTAGGACAGCTGAGCAGATGCTAAAAGTTGTTCTGTGTCTGCTGTGTCTGATGACACAAAGAGGCCAAAAAGTTTTTCTGACATATAGCTTGATTGAATTTCACAAACATCTAATAACCTCCTGTCTGTCAAAGAGGGGTTCACTAGTTCCCTTTAAGAAATAAAAGTCTTATTTCTGTGGATATAGTGTGATGCATTGCCTCATGCTTCTGAAACTTCCTCTAGGTTGCAGGTAGCTCTGCTAAAAAGGACTGCATATTTTACACATTAAAATATCAAATTGTGAATTCACTGGTACTTATAGTTTCACAAAATCTCCTCCACTTCCCAAATCCTATAGAGACCTGTTATAAAAGAGAAAGAAAGGCCTTCATTTCAATAGCAATGAAGTGATCAAATATAAAATAATATTATCTGAAAGAGCATGGACTTGATTTCTTAGGAATACCTCGTGCTGAATTCCCTATGTCTGAGAAACTGATACACAAATTGTTATTAATGGCACAAAATTATTACTCTCAAAATTCAAATTTGCAAATAAGTTGGCTATAAGTTATCATTATCTCCATGTGTACACTCCAGTGATGTCTAAAAGAGTGTTTTACACCCTCATAAATCCATGTACATATTTTAGGTTACAAAAAATAATTGTGTGCTCTAAAAGCAGCAGATGGTCAAAAATTCACTATGGAGAAAAGTGAGTTCTAGTGCTATCAGTAGAAATGAACTCTACCAGCTGACCAAGTAACATGGTCTATAACCTTCTTATCACCTGTGCAAAGACCAGTTTAAAATATAATTCCTCCTACAAAGACAGGCTCAGAGAGCTGGAGTTATTCAGCCTGGAAAAGAGGAGGCTCCAGGGAAGTCTTACAGCAGCCTTTCAGGACCTAAAGGGGGCCTATGGGAAAGCTGGAGGGGACCTTTTCTAAGGGCATGTAGTGACAGGACAAGAGATAATGCCTTTAAATTGAAAGAGGGCAGGTTTAAATTAGATATATAGAAGAAATTATTTACTGTGAAGGTGGTGGGACCCTGGAACAGATTGTCCAGAGAAGCTGTGAATGTTCCATCTTTGGAAGCGTTTAAGGCCAGGTTGATTGTGGCTTCAAGAAACCTGGTCTCCTAGAAGGTGTCGCTGACCATGCCAGGGGGTTGGAAATAGATGATATTTAAAGTCCCTTCCAACTCAAACCATTCTGCGAATCTATGATGACTCTCAGGGAAGCAATTTATTGTTCTTTCAACTGAGAAAAGACGAGGGGCTATCTGAGGCTCTCAATATAAAGACAGAAAAAGAAAATATTGAGATACAGCAAAAAAAGTAGCAGATTCAACAAAATTTTTTTTCATGAGACTTTAAACAACACTGTAGGAAGATGCTACTCAAATATATTATTCTCTGCATTCCCAAATAGAGCTGATAATTTCAGAATAATTTCCTTGGGGGCAAAAGCTCTCTTTAAATCACTATATGAACTGACAATTATTTGCAAAGGTTTATATAAAATGCAATTAGCAACTATGGATAAACACATATTTTAAATCAAATGCCAAGTACACATTTTATGATTACCACATGGCCTACACTATGATCCAAATATTTTCTTCCCAGCTCTTTATTCTTTCCTTTTTTATGTTCTTTCCCACTGGCTGGTGCTCAGTAGACCTTCTTGTTGCCTGGTCTCAGCAGTTTCCTCTGTCATGAAGTCCCTGTGCTCAGCTTTCATCCAGTGCCTGGCACTTTATTTAATAATGCCCAAATAAACCCATATTGGACTAGTGCTCTCAGAGTGACTGTCCAGTCTCTCACCTGTGCTTATGGCTCAGCAAGTCCAATGGGTCATCTAATCTACAAGCTTAGTGTGAGCCTTCAGCCTGGGAGGGCATCTCTGAAGAGCTCTTCTCCCACTCTTTCAAATGTTCTTGTGTGTGTCAGCACACATATGTGAGCAATCACACGCACAAAGAAGCAGAAGTTCTGTATTAGGACTGTACTGCAATAAACAATTCTCTCGAAAAACTAATACTGATTTCTTTCCACCCCCGCAAGCTTCCACTACTGGTAAGAGCAGCATTAAACACACAAGTAAGGGGTGTGCACATAGTTTCCTGTCACTGATGGCTGACTTTGAATGTGGCATAAGCTGACAGATACATGCACAGAACAAAACAAGATGTGCCACATAGTTTTGGTTCAACAAAGTTCAATTTTTTTTTTTTTCCTCTGTTGCTGAGAGAAGCTATTTTGAGATGCAAAAGAGAAGGCATATGTTTATGGGTGTTTTGTTTAGAAAATGTGACATGCCCTAAGAATGTTTGTCAATTATGTCATGGTTTTCTCCCACATTTTGGTGATTGGTGGCTGTAGCTGAAACAAATTTCCAGTCATGGTTGCTAAAATTGATACTCTGAAGACATACAGAGACAGTGGAAAAGTCAATATGTACATTTTACTGAGAATTTCTCCAACAGTAGGCTTATCAACATTTTCTTCAATTTATTTAAATTCTGGGTTTAGTGTCTTTCTGTGATTTCCCCCTACTCCCTCCCACCTCCCTCTCCCCACCACTCCCTCCAGCACCACTGAAGGTAGTTGCTCCTAAATGTGTGTGTAAAACCATCTTTTGAAAAAACATATCTGCAAGCAGACAGCCTGCAGCACAAGAAGTAAAGTAATGTAGTCTCAGATGTTTTCACCATTTCACTGAGTGTAGAACATCTTAGAGAAAGCTTTTTAGGGGAGATTAGAGTCGTTCCACATTTACAAAAATCTGAAATTATTTTGCAGGCCAGCCCTGCATGGTGTGCCTGTGATAAGTACAGAAAGAACTAGGTAGCAAACTGATAGGTCAATAGATGGATTGTGCAACTCTTTTACTGTTATATGGATGCGTCTTAGTTTCTCCAGAAGGCAGAGCTTTCAGACATGACATAACAGTACTGACTAATCAGTGTCTCCATATGGTGCAGAAATTTAAGAGAAAAAATGATGTTGATAGGAAAAGTAATTTGAAATGTGTATATATATGTATAAATGAGTATATGTAAGTACATATGCAATGGAAAATAGAGGTGTCTGGAAATTCTGGAAAAGATCTACATGCAGCATCTCATCAGATAGAAGTTTTTCACTTGAATTGGCAACAAAATGAATGTCATCATGATATGGAATAAAGAAGCAATATTTTCTCTAAGTTTATTTTTAAGTTGCATCTGGAACATCTTAGGAGGTTAGGATATATGGGCAAGAAGAATAGTCAAGCTGCTTGGAATTCAAAAATAGTAAGAATCAAGAAAGCAGGTAAATAAATAAAAAAAAATAGCTCACCTTTTACATCACAACCCTGGAGTGATGTGCTGTGCTTGTAACTCCATGTGTGAAGTTGAATCCCCCTTCAAAAAAAGTTTGATTAACAAAAAATACTCAATATTACAACCCAATAATCATCCTCTTAAAAATAATTTTTTTTTCTTGTGGATTATTGCATACATTGAAATCACATATGGTTTAGGCCATGTCTCAGGTGACAGCTCTGAGTGCTGTGAGGCAGGTAATGTGAGGGGAAGAGTGTGGAGTAAGATGTGTGCATTTCCATTTTTTTAACTTCTATCTTACTAGATCTTTGGGAGGTGTGAAAGGGTGGTGCAAATCAGAAAAAAAGTGATTCTTAAATAAAACTTTTTAAATGCTTCCAGATTCATAGCACATCAAAAATAATAGCATTATTTCATTTTTTGTTGCTTTTATAGTTTCAGGAAGGACTATGAGAACACATGGACAGTAAGTAAATGTCACATAAACTTAAAAATGCATTGCTTTATGTTTAGTGTTAACACTAAAGAGATATCAAGGCATACAACAAGAAAAATCTGTTCAGAAGATCCATCTTCTATTCAGGTTTGAATTGAACTGAAATAAATCATGCAATCTGTTTCAATATATACTTTTGGCTAATGTTTTATCAATACAAAAAAAAAGTAGTAGAAAATTATTAGGCATTTGTCAAAGCTTTTTTTTCCAAAATAAGAGTCTAAACACAAGACAATAAATAGCTAAAAATTACTGATAAATAAAAATTCTAAATACCAGTTATCTTTGACCATTGATCTAATTCCAATTAAGCTATCAGTTAATGGCAGCTAACTTTCCAGAAATTATTCTCATGTTGCTGACACTGATTAAAAGTTGACAAGATAAAATGACATGAAGATATAGTAGGGACTCTTTAGGCGTAATGAACTGGGATTGTTGCATTATATAAATAGGTTTTAAGATAAGTTGGTGTTATGCCTGCTCATCAGAGTTTGATTACATCATGTAATATTATGAAGAAACTGGAGAGCATTTAATTTAATATAAGCTGGACAGACCAGGTTGAGAGGTAATTCCTGTTAAAAATTACAGCATATATCAGTCACCATTTTATGGGACACTAGACCATAGCTGGAAGAGCATTTTGTTTAATGGGGAATTTCAGAGTATCTATAAATTTGTTATAAATGAAAACACCATTCAATCACACTATTGTTTCAAGTCATTCTTACTCAAAGCACCACCAAAAGCAAATTCTCATTGTCCTGTATCACAAGATATTCAGACACAATTATAAGGGACATGTTTGCCACAGCCTACTAAGAGCTGTATGTCTAAGTTAATTAGACTCCTGGCCAGAAATAAAAAAAAATACTGCACTACAATAGGGCTACAATATGCTAGGGCAATCCTTTATAACTCTGCTATTTATGTGCATCTGTGTACATTCATATATTCATATTTATGTACAATACTTAGGTTCACCTATGATTACAGTGACACTTTTTTCCTCAAATAGAGATGTCTCATGACAACCTGTATATTGAAACAAAAAAGACAAAGATCAAATGTAACTTTTTTTGCACACAGTGAAAAATAATGGATAGTAATCAGCATTTCCTTTCCCTGATACTGCACTAAAGAAAACAAAATAAAACATAATGGAAGGGATTTTGTTGTGTGCTTGTAAGTGTGAAGCATTGTACACCTAATGACCACGTTTGTAAAATTGAGTGATGGTAAGTAAAACAGTGTCACTTTCCATAATTCACTGTGATCCACGTTAAATTTTTATTAGGAGGAAAGTTTAGCTTTGTGGGGAAAATAATTCTTTGTATCTCACTGTTAAAAAAACTAGAAAATTCTATTGGCAATGCATAAATTTAGAGAAAAGTGAAATCTCTAACTTTTGTTTCACATTAAGAGCTCTCTCTAAGCTGTACCTGAATTCAGATTGCCTATTATCTTGCCACATTAAAAAGCTAAGTAATTATATGTTCTTTTGTGTAACCATCTTATGAGCTTACTTCCATGACTTTTTCCAATAAACTAGTATAATCTCCCTGAAGAAAGAGAAAGTCACATGTAAATCTCATTGTACTACTGCAAAAGGCATTCACATCCCTACCTCCACCCACTGTTTGTTTGGGATTCAGCTTTCATTCAAGTGCAGGACTAACTTTCTGTTGACTTCTGTTGACTTTGTATGTGCATGAAGCTCATAAAACCTTTGGCCTGGCTTATAATTGCATTTCAATTGTTATTCTGATTTTCATTCTTACTTTGTAATACTTTTATCTTGGCAGAGGTTTGTCTAACTTCCTGTCCGCTACTCAGGCTTGGTTTGGGAATTATATTAAAAGTATAACCTCTGAAAAATGGATTGAGATTAACAAGTGCTGCAAGTATTTAATAGATGTTCTCTTAGTGCCATAAAGCACTGTTTTTTTTCAAGCTGTCATCCAGAGAGACAGTGATTACTATGAATAATAGATTGAGTTTTGAGATAATTTATATTAAAAAATAAATCCTGTAAGAATTGTTCTTGCAGAGAATGTCAAAACCAAATTAACTTGGTAGCACTCTGTACCTGAAAATAACAGCTGTTCAAAGAATAATTGTTAAATTATTTACTTGACATATTCTGTATTTTTTTCCCTTCAAAAAAACGCCAGGACTTTTATCTCTGTCTACGTTCTCAAAACACTTTAAGTTTCTGTCCTGGTTGTGGACGAGACAGGTTTATTTTCAGCCAGGAGAGGGCATGACCAGGGCCCTGAGATTATTCTATACCACCACATGTCATTGCCAAGGATGGATGCAGGAAAAAGGACTCTCTTCTGGGAAAAAGTCCTTCCAGTCAAGAAAACATGGCGGAGGGAGCAGCATGATATTGTTCATTGCTGGGGGCTTTTCATGCAAAAAAAGTTTCTTTTTGTATACCTTTTATATACCTTTGTATACTTTTTGCATAACTTTTATTATTGTTTCTATTATAGTTTTTTTTCCCCTTATCACGTTGTTTCAAGTAAATTGTTCTTATTTCAACCCATGATCTTTGCATTTTGTTCCTACATTTAGAGAGGGGAGGAGAAGCAGCACTTGATTTTAGCAAGGATACTAATATTGGAGAATACCATTCCTAAACAATGATAGTTTTCTCTGTATCCATTATGTCTGTTTAAATATCTGGAGCAGTGGACATAAATATGTTATGTGTGCTACAGAGCAAGATTAAAGCTGATTACAAATATTCAGATAGCTAAAGAAAGCCTAAGTGTTTAGTTAAAGAACATTTTATTTGACACAAAGAGAGACACAATAGGTAATGGGGTGAAGACAGCACTTTATGTTCACACTGCATGCGTTAGCTATCTGCTTAAAAAGAAATTACCACAACCTCAGCATCTTTTACCTTCATTACCATATATCTCATCTGAGGTCTTGCCCTTCAAATTTCATTGGTTATATGATTCTTTTGGACATGGAAGTCAGTGTTAATCCTTTTTGATGTGAAAGGAGGTTATCAAGAATCATAAGAAACTTCCCTTTAGTTAAGACTTTCCTTTAAGAAACCTGCTTCTTAAAACAATCTTCTCAAAGGAAATAATGACAAATAGTTAATGAACCTTCTGTAGATGATGGATGCAAAATCTTCATATGCAATCTATATGAGTATTATAAAATCACATGAACGTTATATCACTTTTGAAAATCTACAATTTCTTACAGGCATATTTCATGACTGAAGAGATATGATGGGAAATAATAGGAAACACCAAAAGTATTAAGGAAAGAAAACAAAATGTATCTCCTTTGTAGTTTTAAGTATACAGACAAAGCAAATAAAGGTAACTGTTGAAAAGATGGAAAATAACTTGTAAAGAAGCGAACAGAGGATAACAAAAAACCAGAAAATAGTACAGGAAACTGAAGGCTGAGGACAACAGAATACTTCACAGGAGATAATTCTGCTTAATGTACTCCAAATGGAATATGTCCATGCATCATTTTTGAGTATTTCGGTATGGAAGATTTCAACAAAGTAGCAGTTGTTCATAAGGATGACCAAGTAAGGCTCCTTTCTAATGTACATTTTGATATATTCTTATTTCAAAACCAGTTTATCTGACTTCAGACATTTTCTAGTGATTGAAAGCAAGCTCATAAAGTCAAAGAACTGTGAAAGTTTTATGGAAGAGAGTATATGAAAATAACTTTGAAAGACTATGTAACAACCTCTAGAAGACTGTGTTAGAGATCTCATCAACTGACTTCTCGAAGTAGTGCTGAGCAGTAAGGAACAAAATTTTACCACAAGCAAAAAAAAAAAAATAAAGTAATAATGTGTCTATTTTTGCACTATAATTTTGAAATTAGCAGCATTGTAGAATAAGCAGAATAAAATTTATGATCTGAAAGGCCTTTTCCAACTCAAATGATTTAATGATTTATATATAAATATTTGTAAGTATATATAGATGCATGCATACTCCTAAGTTTCTTTTTTTAGGTTCTACCTGAAGGTTCAAAATAGATAGTATAGCTTGAATCAGGTTTTTTTTTCCCTTTAGGTAATGTCAACAAAACTGTTCCAATATAATTATATATATGGCTAATTTATACTCCTAAATGATAGGATGGCAATAAAATATTATTCTGAAAAGGTAGGACTGTTGAGATTGTTCTTTTGGTGTCTTATGAAAGGTGAAAAATTGAATATATTTTAACTCCATTATCTTTAGGGCAACATTATGTCTCTTGGTACATTGCAACCTTCTTCACAAAGGATGCCCTCCAGAACTCAAGGATTAACAAATAATAGAAGGTATTTGAATGCTAAGAATTCATTTTGTGACATACAGAAGGAAATACTAAAAGCATTACATAACATGCTCTTATATTTTGGGATTTCATATTAAGTCAGAGCAGCAAGTTTAAATGGAGGATTTTTTTTCAGTGCAATGGGTAGTTTACACTCAAAGAAGCAAGAAATCCTTTTTACAATCTACAGCTTCCTCATGAGGGCAAGCAGAGGAGAAGGCACCGATCTCTTTTCTGTTTAATGATAGGACCCAAGGGAACAACATTAAGCTGTGTCAAGGGAGGGTTAGGTAAAGTTTAAGAAAAGGTTCTTCACCCAGAGGGTGGTTGGGCACTGGAACAGGCTCCCCAGGGAAGTGGTCACAGTACCAACCTGACAGAGCTCAGGAAGTGTTTGGGCAATATTCTCAAGCACATGGTGTGACTCTTGGGAATGGTCCTGTGCAGGGTCAGGAGTTGGACTTGATGATCCTTGTGAGTTGCTTTCAACTCAGGATATTCTGTGATTTTATGACTCTCTATAAACAAAAGTGAGATTTCAAAAGAAAATTATTTTCTTCTTATTTTTTTTTTCTATTTAGTTTTGTTTTGAGGGTTTTTTTTCACTTAGTAGTGTTGCTTCTAGAATTTCTTGTAGCATGGACTTGGGTATTTCGTGGCACATTCTGTTCTTCTATTTTATAAAATCAATGCAGGCAGTAAATTTTTGAGTTGTTAGTATCATCCCATATCAAAAATAGATTTTTTATATTTTTTATGCCTGTTTGCATTCCATTGTGGAAAGCCAAACTTCTGTTTTATTCTGAAGCACAAGTGACATTAACAAACAAAGGGAACATGTCAGTACAAAGACCGGTAAGATCCCTTAATTGATATAGAATTTCCCATCTTCCTTATTGCGTATAAGAATGATCTCATTATAAATAACACAGTAGTTTTGCAAAGTCCTTTGTGCAGCTCTTAGTCACGGTGCTTGGAAGATGTAAATTAAAAAATATTGTAAAAAAAAATGCTTGAAGGAAAATCACATGAAATCTGTATCAGAGCTTTATTACTATCAATAAACTTTCCTATGTGTAGTACAGACAGTTGTTAAAACTACTTGGAACAAATTACCAGCAGGCAATTAAGCTAGAAAAACAATAGGGATATGGCACAAAATGAAAAAAATGCTAAGAAATTCAAATTCATATTTAATATTTCATCATTCCATTCTTACAGAATGCATAATATCTGTTCATAGGTTAGATCTGTGCACCTTTTGAACTATCTGCTGACAAACTGTCCCAAAATAATCATACCTGCAATTAATCTAAATTCTTCAACAGAGCTAAAATAATCTATTTTTGTTTGCTAGAACTGCATGTTACACAATGTAATATTTTTAAGCATATTACTCACCAGAGGAATAGAAATGTCAGTTTTAAAACCACTCATAACTCCTGCAAAATCACACAAGGAAAACTGAAAAGAACACTAGGGATGAACTCCAGTCAAAGGTGGCTAAGGAAAAGATCATACAAAGACTGCAAGATCATTTAGATAAATCCAGATTCAAGCATACAAGTGGTTCTTCTGGAAAAAATATGTCTGTAAATAAAACCACTGATTACACTAGCAAAAATCCTATCCAAAACCAGATGTTCAGAATCACTTCTAAATGAAAAAATATTTTCTGAAAGAACTTTAAACGATTAATTTTTATGCAAGAAGGAGGAATTACAATTTTTGGATTAGATTCCTAAAGTATTTCCTCCTTTGAATCTGCAGAGATTTGAGGAAAAAATAGTAAAAGGTAGACTTGGATTGATACTCATATTTCTATTCCAGAAGTGTAAAGAATTAGGATTCCAAGGTGCAGCATGTGGTTCCATCAGTGGAAACAGCACATATCTCACTGAAATGTCAGCATGGCGTCTGGAACCAGAAGACTTGGATGGATTTTATATCTCTTTTTTGAGATTTAACCAAAGCAAATTGCCTCCTCTGAGGCATGCCTGAGTTAGGTAATTCCCTCCCTGTCCACTGAACTCGCCTGTGCTGGCAATTCAGTATTTAGGCATGTACAGAATAGTCCTAACCGTGTGAAAGAGAGACTAGAAAAATAGGAACATAAGTCCCCTGTGAGGTGGGGCATACTCCAAAGATGTTTAACACATTCTGACAAATTCCGAAATGTAGAACAATTAATTCAAACTTACTTTCTGCATACAGACCCCAGAATGCTCCACTCCAGTCTGGGAACATCCACCTGGATGGATACAGGCAATTACTTGTTCAAAAATCATATGTTAGCTAAGTAACTGTAATTTATTTAACATATTTGTGCAATACTCTTTATATGCTAAAACATGAGGGATACTTATCCCTTTCTTAGTTTAGTTGTCAAAACAGTGATTCAGAGCATTTGTAACTGATAATTTAGATATTTGAGAAGCAAAAGAATTACCAATATAGTATTTTATTTCCTCTTTGTAAAACTCCATTGCTACCCTCCGAGCCTTAGATGTTAGAGCACACTAATATCTTTTTATGAGAAGACAGAAAAAAGTAGGGGTTAGAATATTTTGGAGTACAAAATTTACTTTTGTTGTTTTCTTTTTAAACAGATTCCTCTCATCTCCTAAAGAACACAGTTAATAGCTCAGCAGCATATGGGATGGACAACTACAGAGAATGCTTACATATTTTACATCGAATAATTTGTTAAAAGAATTCTAAAGACATGATTCAAGACTGCTCATACCCTGTTAAGCAGCTTATGCTTATCTGCTCAATGCAGTCTTGTCAGATGCCTGTGAACCTGCTCTTCCCTGCATAGAGTGTGCATTCTGGCACACTGCTGATCTTAATGTAACAAAAGTTTTTCAAAGGACGTGGTTTTGTTGCTTTCAGAGCATGGTTCTAGTCACAGTACTAAGGAGACTCCATGTAGATGGACATACTTACATTTTCAAACCTTTTTAATGCTGAATAGGCTTTTCCATGTACCATCAGCATTCACTGTGTCTTAATACTTTCCCTTCACAATTTGTTTATTATATTTTTTTTCTTCTATTTATCGGTCTAGGACACTTTTCTCTTAATATTCATGAATGGCATAATAGACAATCCTACATGACAATTCCTATTTTGAGGCGTAATATTCATTTCTAACACCCTTTTCAGACTCAGTCCATGAACAAAACAGCAAACAGCACAAGCACAAAAATCCACTGTAAAAAAAACATGAAAAAGTGTCAGGAAATGTGAAAGTTAAATCTCAACTCATAGAGTGAGTACTCTAGTGAATTGGAATACAGTTTGATACAGCCGATAGGGTCTCTGGCTACTAATCAGAAATTAATTGAGTGAACTAATTGATTAAGATTTTTCAACTACATTGTTAAATAGCTTGTAAAATGCCACAGAATATACCTCAAATACTGACATAAAATCACATACTCAGATGAGCTGTTAAAGGAAACTACTACAATTCTGTAAGAAAGAGTGGTTCCTGTTCAAAGGAATATTTTCCATTTTGAAAGGAGATGGATAAGGAGACATGAATTAAGACAAATTCATATTATTTTCAGCAGATTGAATCTTATGGGAAAATATCTATCGTCACTGCTCATCACTATTCAGGTAACAGGTTATCATGGATTGTCATCAGCAGATGAATAAAGTTTCAGAACACACAAAAAATAAATGTATCATTCTTCAGTACTTATCTGAGAAACACACCTATATTCTGCAGCAAGGAGACACCAGACTACTCTGCTTCCCGTAATGTACCAGCCTCTACAAAACTTGAGAACAGGTCAAGCCCCTGCATTTATTACACTCCTAAAGATACTGTAAGAATTTCTGAAGTGCTGCAGGAGCCAGCAGTAAACATCAGGGGAGCTTAGCACTGCCAGACTATCATAGAAAACCAGCCAGCCTGACTCTGATGTCAGTCTCCTTGGAAGAAATCCAGTAGAAGACAATGGAGTTATGTTGGACATGTAGTGCTATAATTGAGATCTGAATCTCTCCTACAGAATTTAAGGGTGTCTGTTTAAATGAGATTTCAGACCTTTCTATAGGACTGACTGTTAGCTGCAAAGCAAAATTTTTTTTACTACAGCAAGTGTTAGTATTTATTTCAGAATCTGATAAATATTTGAAACTTTGGCACACAAGTGCATTTATTCAATGACAGAATATATTTTCCAGGGTACTTTAATTAGTTATACACATGCATAATCTGAATTTGACCATCTGATATAATGACCCTATTAAAAAAACCCCTTTGTTGGAACATTATTTAATATTAGTCTGCCAGAACGAATTTCTGTCCCGGAAATTTTTCTATAAATAAATTAAAGGTTAAAATTAATTAAAAGTAATATTTTGTGGAATTAAATAATTAAATAATTAAATGTGCACAGAAATGGTAAATTGGAAGGTGAAATCCAAACTAATTTTTCAACTATATATTTTCTTTGAAAATATCTGATAGGACTAATTCTATTTATGTATTTTCTGTTCTACAAAACCTCTACTGCTTTTAAAAAAGCCATATGTGAGTTGAACACAGATCTATTTGTCACATGCATAAGACAGAAAATGTCTGTATTATTTGCTGAAATGTGTCAGTATAGAGTTACTGAAGCATAACAGTGAACAGCTTGAGGTTCATCTATTTCTGCCTTAAAAGCAAGTTGAAAATTGTCAGCATAGTTTGACAACAATGTTATCTTTACATTTGAAATTAATCAGATAATCATGAACAAATTCTAGCAGTTTAAATCAGTTAAATATACAAATATGTAAAATAAGCTTATTAATTCAATGGATTATGGCAAACCTGTTACTTCCATTCTTGCACTAGATGACATTCAAAGTTGCAATTAACAGTCATCACAGGACTTTTTGTACTTCAGGACGGCAAAATCTTCAGCAATTTGAGATCAAAATAATGCTTGGGCACTGCAATAGTTACAGTTAGGATCAACATGTAGTAGTTCAACATATAAGAAGAGAGCTAAATTATCTTTGGAAAACATTTGGCATAATTTGGCTGGTACTTCTGAGTACTAACAAAAGCTACAATAAAACTTAATTTGAACTGAATTGAGAGACAAAACATGAAAAGATAGTAATGTAGAATGTACTTGGATTTATGCCTGTGGGTTCTTTCAAAACTAATTTTCAGGGATACCCAAGTTTAAGAAAAGCCTTTTACAAATGTGCTCTAAAATCAGAGACTCTAGGGTCTCAAGAATCAATAATGTGGCCCATTCAGTCATGTGAATGCCCAAGTTTCTGTTTCTAATTTATTTGTATTTTTATTCTCAAAAAAGTTTGTTTGAAGCTCTTCTCTGTATAAATGTTTGCATGTATTCCCCTTTCTATGTGGTGGTTGCAACATGTGACTGAATTATATTTCTGAATTGCCTTTTCATCTTAATGTATTCTTAGATACAAATATCCCATTCTACACCCATTGTTCTTCTGTGAAGTGGGAAAGCTTGAACCTATATTCTGGTGTTAGAATATGAGAGAAAAACTAATGTTTCTGATGTTGAAATAAAAGGAATATATCTCATTTAAATTGCTTCCTTCTTTTCCTCCATCATTTTAGTCTAGATTTTAGCTTTAAATTTCTTTCTTTGTGAAATGAATACAAATCCAAAATTTTCAAGAAGTTCACTTTCAAAACTTAGCTGTGGTTCAATATTTCATGTTTTCAGATGCAGTCAGTATAGCTCCAGCAGCTGGAAGTAAGACCATTCCCATTTTAACTTTCCAGTTAAAACACTGGTGTGAGTTAGAGAACTAAAACGTCTGCTTCTAAAAGACATGCTACTGGGTTTCTGCTGAGTGATAACAAGGCAAAGTCTGGCCTGTACACTATGAACATTTTCTTCTTCCCGTAAGAAATTGTCAGACACACTCCATGTCTTAATTAGGTGAAAGGAACTTGGGCAGTAAGACTAAGTTCAAAACAGAGTATTATTATTTGTGATGGGAAAAGGTAGGCAAGACTATTTTCCCTCAAATCCTAACAAGGCTCCAAACCTTACTGATTTTTCTTGCTTGGAGACTAGAGTAACATAGGAAATAAATCTTAAGTATTAATGTAGTTAAACTAACCTTAAGCTCTCCTGCAAACCATCGGCAAAATAAACCCCCTTCTCAACTACATATACATCTAAGAAATGTCTTAAAAGGTTCTCTACCCAAGTGTATGTACATTGAACAAACACATGGAGAACACTGCTGGGACATAAAGTACATCATACACTGTAAAAACCTATCCTCTGAAGGCCTGCCTATCTAACTAATTTCTATATATACTTCCATGTCCCTTCCTTTCCTTCCATCCGACATTTCAGGGAGAGTGCAAGACTTTTCTACCTTTGTATCCTTCAGGCTTTCAAAGCTGTTATAAACACCATCAAAACCTTGGCCTTTTTAAGCATTAGTAAAGCAGCATGTTAGGCTCATGCTAGTTTACCCAAAAAAGTGCAGTAAATATATCTATTTTTAATCACTTTTATCAACACTATTAAAATTATTCAGAATTAATAACGGCAGGAGGAGTTTATAGCTGTTTCCTTGACCTGCCCATTACCTTTTTTCCTCTCACGTAACACAGTTAGGAAACAAGAAATCTACACTAACTGTCATTTAATGAGGAAATTTTTTTTAGTATTTCTTCCCTAGCCTTGCTAGTTATAAATTAAATTAAGATATTTTAGTCTGGTCTTCTCAGAGACATTTGCCTTTTTACATTTCACTAAGATCTTCTATTTCCCACATACATTGCCCTATTTAGTCCCAACACTTCAAATTCTGCTGATTTTAAATGCCTTTTGGTAAACAGAGAGAGTGGTTTTATTTAATCTGTATTTGATTTCTGCTTAAAGTCATGAAGGGTTTCACTGTAATATTCCTATATTAGTTATGTAATTTAATTTTAAATGAGGAAAAATTTATTCAAATATTTAAGAAGCAATTAGCCTTTCTTATTGCTATATATATAAATTATTAGCTTTTTAGTAATTCTCTTCAGAATATTTTATCTCAACCCCCATTCCCATTTCAGAAAGTTGTAATACTAACATAGTTTTTCTGTTGTTTATTGATCCAGATCTGAGCTGTTTGAGCCCAGCAGATTTTTCTGTTTTCTTTAATCGATTAACAGAGAAATGGCATTCCAGCTGAGCTTTTGATGCTCAGTAAGATCCTTTCTTGGATGGTAATTTTGTTTGGTAGTATTTGAAATGTCTGAGATATTAGATTCATGTTCACCAAAGTCAGACAATGAGTCAGGCATAGATTCTGAGTTAAAACCCTAAAATACTTCAGGTGACTAACCACGCCACAGGTTCCTATAATTTCTGTAGAAAAGAAATTAATAAATATTGAAATACATATGAAAGAAAAGCAAAGACTGAAATGCTGCTACCAATCTAGGATAGCTGCAAAGTTAATTCTAGTACCTTGGGACAAATCAACCTTTCACAGATATAAATGTAAAATTACCCAAACTTTCATATTCAAGTACTTGTTTTACTGGCATGTAAAATGGGCAGACTCTTAAAAGTTTTCATTTCTATTGTTTCATGCTGTAAGCAGTAAATGCTCCATGAGATAATCTAGGTTTTCCTATAAAGACCTAATTTCTTTCCTGTACTGTTGATGCTACCATAACTTTGTGTATGTTGCCGCACCAGGAGTTTAAATGAGTTGTATGCCCCTGTTACTACTCATTTAACACTTTTTTAAACTTTCTGTTGCCCTGTGGTTTAGTGAAATAAAAGTCAGAAATACACTAAAATAAACTAAAACTTTCCATCTGTTTGACTTTTTCACACTGCACCAGAGCTTTTTGGACAATTGTTACCCTGAAAACTACCCAAGTCAGGCAGATGTATGATGGAGAATATGTTGTATTCTAATTACCACAGAATTGTTTGCAATTTAAATATAAGAAACAGCTTATTATAGTGATCATGTCAAATGTAGTGGTGTCCAAAAATAAAATCCATATTTGGAGTCAGTTTGTCTGGTACAAATATGATCTTAACTTTCTAACAGTGATGGCTTCCATATGATGCTGGAGATGATCAAAATAAGAGGGATGGGAAATAATTGGCTGGAACAGAGGTTTTCCTTTCTTCTTGATAGAAAATGTTTTAACAGATGCCTCTTAGAAGGAACTATTCCAGCACTCTGGAAATGAAGCATATGAAGCTCACTATTTTAACTGCCAGAAATAAACATTTTAAGAGAAAAAGTCTTTATTTTGACTGGTATTAGGGGACTGATCTTTAAATACTCACTGCAAGTTACTTTCCTTAAAGGTAGAAGTATATGTAGAAAAATAAGTCATACTATTTTAGCTATTAATTGAGAGTGTAGAAATTTGGGGGTTGCCCTGCTCTTGGGCTGAGTAATTTCTAGAGGGAGGAAAAACTCAAAGACTTCTTTTTGTGAAATGGAGCTTCCTTCAATGGAACATGGGAATCACATTTAACTTGAAAGTTTCCTTGGCATAATGCCATAGCTATTACCAGTGAGCCAGGAGAAGACCGTGGCCAGTGGAAAATGGAAAAGACTTTTCTCATCAAGTTGAACAGGAGTCTTGACAATAAAGCCAAAATAATAGTGTGTTTGGCTTCTGAGTATCTAGAAAGTGGATGTGCTCCCACTTATTAGGTGTACTTGTGTAAGGAGTACACAGCTCTAACTGAACAATAATTTTTATGATAATTTATGGAGTAGCATCACTAAACTGACTAATTTAATTCACTCATGTCAAAGATGGAAAAGTATTTTGGGACAGTAGATGACGTTTTTCAAGTCTTGTTACTTCCTACCATATCGCAGATTAAATAAATTTAATTATGTTGCCAGTTTGTATCCAAGAGCATAACTGGAAGAAGAAACAATGGTTAGTATTTCAGCTAAATGTTGATCTGGCATGAGATATTTTGATTAGAAATAGGAATTGTTAGGAATGTAGTTTTCTCCTCTAGTATAATCAATGCTTCTAATAATCTCATAAGTATTTTTAAATGAATGCCCTCTGATAAGTAACCTATGTTGAATAACACTGAAAAGAGGTGTATTTCATAGTAGATAACTATAATTCATTGAAGACAAGTACTCATAAAGAATTAATATTAAAGATGGTTGACATAGCCAGCTTTCCTAACTGCCTTAACAAAAGGTCTAATGCTTCTTATCTTCAACTGACCCCAGTGAAGTCAAACACAAATTGTTTCATACATACTTCAGGTTCAATTAAACAGGTGTTTTTAAATTAAACTCTTTCTTGGAAAAAAAAAAAAAGTTGTTGATACTAATTGAAACATAAAAATTGCATAAAACAAATCAGTGAGAGGTGAGTCATATAAAATATCCCAACTAGTGTTTCAATATAATCTCTTAGGGAGCTGTGACAAAAGACCTAGATCATCAGTTCAAACAATCACAGCATTAATGATGGTAAAGCTGATGATGTTGTAAGATGAGTAGAAGACTAACTCCTCAAATTCATATTTCTTGCTTTACAGAGCAGATTACATACATGTGAATGGTTGACATTCTCCTTGATTGATTTTTGAAAATTGAACCGCATTAAGAAAACTGAAAGGTCTTTTGATATATTTTTGTGGCTATCACATGTAAAGTTAGTATAAAGCAAAGGGAATCATTCCAGGAGATGGAAAAAAGACTGGAAGGAAAAGAATGTGAAAAAAAAAAATAATATCTCTAAATACACATATTTCAGAAGGCTGAAAGATATTGAGGTGTACATTGACTTTTCTCTTTCCTTCTAGCCTGACCTGGTGCAGCTTTTCCTAGAATGATTTATTCTATCATCTCTACACTTGTAAAGTGATGTGTGAGTGTGATATCACAGTGTGCCTGAGATATGAAAAATTCCTTCCCTTAAAGTACAAAAAAAGTTTAGACAAAAATCAATCTACGCTACGTTCAGCTGCATGTAAAAGGATTAGAAACTCAGGCTGTTCAGCTGAAATATGAGTGTCGTATATAGTAATATAGTATATACAGTCTGTATAGTAGTGATTGATTTTTAAAGGCCAAGAATACAACTTATGACATAATCCTAAAATGCTATATAGCTATACAATTAACTCTTTTAGCTTTGTTTGGTTACTATTCTAGAGATGGCATAAAATAAATTTTACAAATCAAACCCACTAATAATTATAAGCTTTATTTAACACCCCCACTGTTCTTAAGAAAATAGTAAGTGCTTCATAGTTAGGGATATATTAGAACTCAAACTGCATCCTAAAAATATTTAAAATGAGTAAGCATACATTAAGGTATTTCTCATTATAGCAACACATAACAAAAAGAAAGTACCAATGAGAAATTAACTGTCTTAAAACATCTCTCAACAGCATATTGAAATATATTTCAAAATATGGCAGAGGTAAAGCCACTAATTATACACAGGAAATATGTCTAAGATTTTCCTAAATAGTTACTTCATTAATATAAAATGCAGTAAATTACTACATTTTAATCAATAGAACACTTTGATATTAGGTGAGGAAATAAAAGGCATTACCTTAACCCAGCTAAATTCCTAGAAGAGGCGTGGTGATACTCCAGAAACCAAATTACAATTTTAAATTCTGCATTGATGAAGTCTGAGGCATTGGACTGGGGAATATGACTTTATGTCTTCTAAGGGGGTATGCCTTCACTGGAATTGCTGAATTCCACTAAAATTTTGTGGGTTGAAGTAAAATAAAAATTAAAAGAAAGAGAAAAAAAGTAAAAAATACCCAAACCTGTGGAAGAACAGATTGTGGAAGATTAGGAATGGGGCTGGGGCCAAGCCTTATCTCTAATGGGTAGCTGCATAAGACAGGTGACCAGCATTGAAGGAGAAGAAGCCTGGAATGCTGATGTGTATTGACAATCACAAAAGAGTAAAAGGGCATGGAGGTGTTACACATGTGAGAGAAAAGGTATAAAGAGTTAGGAGGACATGTGGAGCTGTTGGAGCTAGCAGGTTGTGCTGTGAGAGGAAGGAGTCAGCATTGTGTGGTGCTGCCTGTGGGATTGTAACAGAGAAAAGGTATGAAGGCTTTAATAAACTGCTGATCCTACTGTCTTTGGTGTCAGCCTTTTGAGCCCACTGCCAATCAGGGAAAGGAATGAAAGTTTTTAGATAGGGAGCTGATGCTGGCATCAGCTGTGATTCTACCATCAATTAGTGTCCTGTTTGAGGAGCGAGCAATGGCACAAACCCACTCCTGCTTCCAAAGCTGGGTTCTTTGTAGTGAACATAAAAGTCAATAACATCACAGCTGAGGAAATTTCTAACCAAGGGATAGCAAAACCTTACCATTCTGTCAGCTGCAAATAAGAACTGTTCCAGGGAAAAAGACCATTGAAGACATATTTTAGAAAGCTGATGTTGAGGTGGAGCTCTCAAAATGGTTTACTGGTGGTAAAGTCAATGGGGGTTTTAGGAATTTATTAGCAAACAGAGCTGAGCTTATGCACTTGGAATGGCTACAAGAATTTTTGAGAGGAAAAGTCATTTGTACTGTACTGACTGTGACATTACTGAGCAGGGTGTGAGGCTTGCACATGCCAGCTGAAACTCCTATCCTAGAGTCACCTGAAGAGAGCAAGGTACTCATTTGGTCCATTACACAGCATTGAAATTAATAGCTTCTGCAAATAATCCTTTTTCTATTATTAATAACTTTCACTTTCTCTGTCCCTATGCAGTCACCTGTTTACAGTACAAAAAGAAGCTTGCTGAGGCATGGGCTGTGTGGACTTTGTTTTAGACAAATGTGGTCTTGTTTACTTCAGAGAAAATTCAGTAAAAATTACATCACATTACTTAGTGGCAGCATGTAGAAACTTGCTAGAATTGCAAGAATACTCAAAGACCACAGAGTAATGTATATTGCTAAGAAATTTCATCAATCTTTTTTGAGAGAGTTCTGTAGCAAAGAACAGAAACTAGCTTAGCATGAGGAAAATATGAATACCACTAAAATTATTTCCCTAATTTTTTGCATGCTTTGGTTATTATAGCTGTTGCAAAGATTCAACAAAATGGCTCTTGGATTTTTTTATTCCACAGAAGTGAAACCTGCTGTAGCTAGAGCATGAAAATTAAACACAAAAGATTTCAATGCAATTTTACTATTACCCAGTCACAAAGTTTATCTTCCTCTCAGAAGACACAACATTCAAATTGTTACAGTGGGCACAGCAGAGAGTATAAAAATACTTTATTTTCATCAATCTATAGTTTATCATTACAAAGAAGGTATAGAGAAAACTGAGAAAGGTCTCCATCAGTTCCATAAAAAAGGGATCAAAAAATTATGGAAAGGAAGATCTGAGAGTTACATTAGAAATCCCATTACAGTTAAAATAAAGCTATAAATTTAAGTGTTGATATATGCCACTTTTCAGTTTGTCCTGGCTGTAACCGGCTCTTCTGTCCATTCCCCAGCAACTTTATACGTAGATGGAAAGCAAAGAAGACATTTTTTACAAGCTGCTGGTTATAAACTTAGTTACAATTTTGTGTTTGAAAAACTTGGCTTGAAATGTTGAAAAATTGGGGAAATTTTGTAATAATGAATTCCTAACAGCTGAGGATGACATACACCCTGCACAGGTGTATGTACATAACTCATGTGAAGCCACTCAAAGTGCTGCATTGATCATGAATCATTTTGTTGTTGCTTGTACAAATCAAAGCAAGGAAGAGTCACCAGGCAAAGGAGAGCTGCTTTATTGCAAAAACACCCAGGCCTTTTTAAGCAGTTAGCCTATTATCGGTTACATTCCATTTAAGTATAACAAATATAATCCAGCCAACCACCATAAACCACGATGTGAGCACACAATGGTTATAGAATTTGTTTTTCTACCTCCAATTCAGCTGAATCACTTTCCCATAGCCCTTTTCTGCTTAGCCAAAGGAACAGGCCTGAACCATGATGTTACAAGGGTAACAAGGCCCTTCTTTTATAAGGTTTTACTTATACACAACAGAGCTGTTACAGATTTTGAATACTCAAGAAGGCTGAATACTGATCTTCCTTCATCTTGGCCCCCCAGGGAGACCTATTTGTGAGTAAGACTTCAGGCAGAAGTGACTAGAGAGCTGCACTGAAGTAAATATACTTGTCTGGCATATTTGAAGTGCAGATGCATGAAAATAGAACTTTTTCACAACCTGTTTCTTTGCCTAGGCTTTGAGGTATCATATATCATCCTCTGATGTTGCAGAAAGAACAGAAAAGTTAGGACACTTTTATTTTACCAAACAATGAGCTGAAAGATGGTAAAAGGAACATGTACCCCCTCTCAACCCACCCTACCCTGTGGATAATTAATCTGGGAGATGTGGTGCAGAAAGGTAATTTTCCCAGTGAAAAATGTCGAAGCAGTGGCCTGTGGCAACCATCTTGGCCTTAAGGAGAGTCTTGTGTAGAAGAGCAACTTGTCACACTTAACTTTGGTAAAGACTCCCTCTTCTCTTGGGAAAGGTGCATACCAGAGGAATGACTACAGCCATAAACACGTGTGGATGTTTTTCCTTTGCCTCCCAGAATGCTGAGTGTCTGACTGAATGGCTGATAAGGGCAGAAATGTCTGCTCTAACAAACGTTTGGTGGTGTGGCTCTTTTGTCTTTGCTTCTGTGTGTTCCCAAGACCTTCTTTAAACTTTCTCATTGTAGAAACATAAATACTGGAGTGTGTGTCATAGAGATGGATCCGGCTGGAAGAAGCAGTGGTCTCTGTTTTTTTCCAAACTGCTGCAAAATATATGCAAAAATCTTCACTTTCATTAGTATTTTCAAATGTTCATAAATGAATAGCAGTGGAAAACTCGCGTTTTCAGCCTGAAAAGGAGCCAGTTTTTAAAAACACAAATATATTCTGCCCAAATACCTTTGATCCTTCTGTATAACTACTCCGCACAAATAAACTGCTATTTGTTCAGGGGTACTGTCACAACATGACACAAAAGAACTTCATGAGGGCATGGTGATGAGCAAAGCAGGAAAAGCCCAAGTTTATTTACAAAACTCAATTTTATACATTTCCAAAGGTGCCTGTGAATTGAAGGATGAAATCCCACCTCCTAAACCACATTAGTCAAGACATCTGTCAATTGACTTTCTCCTCCTACCTAAAAATATGTAAACAATGAAGGACAGTTAGGAAAACAAAGCTATTGTTTATAGTAAAAGTGTGGGAAAGTAGAAATTCTGACTCCAATATGAAAGACAAATTAGAAGGCTTAGAAAAATCCTCAAAACCAGGGTGACAGTGTACCATGGGAAACATTATGACTCTATAAAAGTCAAATATGATGCTCTTCAATGAACCTTCCCAAAGAATGCAGTAGTGTGATAAACAGATATCTTTTGTACAAGACAACACAACTTAAAAAATAGAATCTATACATGTTTACAACAATTTCATAATTTAGGTGCTTCTTCCCCCAGTGACTTTATCACTATGATAGCTGCAAAGTCAGAGGGTGATGGTAAAAAGCAATTAGTCTTGTTCACCGTTTTTTCCTTTTGAACACATTTTTCAGGACAATGGTAAGCATATGCTTCAAAGGTACATTTTTTAAGGAATGGAAAGGCTATCTAATTACTTTGTGACATCTACTGACCATACTGTTAGCCTTCAACACTGATTATAGTCACAGAAAGCTTCTTGTTACAGTCTTAAGGCATTAGGACTAAACAAACCCAACACTTAAATCCCCGCAATACTAATTTAGCTGTTGTTCTCATAAGTTTGTAATCTCATTCTGAGCTACAGAAACCCACTATTGACAAGGTGAGAGACAATCTCACTTACACAGCCTGGATACAGCTAATTATTCTGCTGTCTCTTCATAGGATATTGACACAGAAACTCATCACAACTACTATTCTGTGCAGAATAATATAAGACAAAAAAGTCAATGTTAAGTAACAAGCAAAGATAAGAAATGTCACAAACACAGCCTTTCACAAATGATTGTGTATTCAGCTCAAGGGATTCAGAGTAACCTGTAAAATCTGAAACAAATTTCATAATTTTGAAAAAATTAATAGAGGGGTAATTACTGAAGTGGAGAAAAACAGTGAAGGCAAGGAAGTAGTGTATAAGTACATAATATTATTCTTAAAGCGTAAATTGAAAAGTGTGTTTACAATTCAAGCTAATCAATAAATTACTTAACTTTGAAAAGCAACAGTAGAATCAATGTGCAAAAAACAAAATAAACACAAGTAGTTCATTAAGTTAATAAGGCAGGGATCATCTCTAGTATGAATGATTGCAGTAGGCAAATTTGAAACAGAATATGAGTGCTGAAAAGGGAAACTTTTGGGTAAATTGTCACATTAACAAGCTTGTGTAAGCTCAAAAAAAACCCCAAAACCATACATGGAGATTGTTCCTGTCTGTCTAAGCTAGGGAGTAGGAAACTAGGAAAGAAGCTTATGCTGGTCTAGTCAGAGACAGCAATTTCCAACTGAGAGAATTATAAAATATCCAATATATATATATAAATGAATTCAAGTAGTTAAAATTCTAAGATACTGGTGCTAAACTGCTTGGCTTGAAGTAAATAAATTAACTTCTAGGGAGGAGTGAAACATGGATCAATTGTTATAATTTATATCAATTAACTACTGTTTGGGCCAGAAAATGTTATCTTACATTTTACAGTGGTGTGTCACTGCTCTAGACACAAAGGTCTTGAATGACTATTACAACTCAAATTCCAGCTAGTTTCTTGAGTGCCTGAACAATTCTAGGCCATAATGATAATTTAAGAGGACATGCATTAGAGATTAAAGGTTCAGAAAGATAGCAGTGGCCTGTAAAATGACAGTCATTTTTCAGGAGCAAGTTTTGTTTCAGAGATGAGTTTTCACCCTCTTCCCCTCTCCATCATTTCTGGCACGATCAGTATCAGAAGAAACTCAAAATTGAAACCTTGGGGTCTTGTGCCACAGGTCTGCTTATTCCTGAAGCATCGACCTCTCTTGCAATAAGAACAATAGTAAATAAGAAAACAGTCATATTTTTCTTAAATTTTAAGTATGGTTGATTTGTATGCAATTTTTATGCAGTCTGAGCCTCCTCTTCCCCTAAATTTTTTATGAAAAAGGCAAACCACTGCAAATACCACAATTTTACGACTCACAACTCAATAATAACCATATTAACAATATCTCTGTGAATCATAAGTATATGAGTGAAATGTCTATGCAATGACAGAAGGATGGACACCAGAGCCTTCAGATTGAACATATTTTAATAGCTACTACTAATTAAATTCTGTCTTCTGCAACTCCATTATAATCAATTTCTGTGTGGAGATAGGTTCTTGAAGAGTGTGATGATTCAGTACCCCTCTTATTTTAACATTTTTTTGTTTTGTTTTGTGCTCAAGTAGTGTTTGATGTGAAGACTTAATACTAATACAAATAAATACATATTTTCATCTCAAATAACTGAAGATAATGTTAAGAGACTATGTCCTGGTAAGTAAAGGGGTGTTATGAGCATCTTCCAGGAGGATAGCTACATCCAGTAAAATGGTAAATTACCCATTGCTGCTGCCCCTACTACTGCACAGAAAGAGTGGAGGGGCTGAAAGGGGAGAAAAAAAGTCAGTACAGGAGGGAAATGCACATGGAAAAGGGGATTTCTATGTAATCAATCACATATCTGACATTACATGTAATTTTTCTGCAATGGAGTAGATGGAAGCTTTGTCATAGAACTCAATGCCAGCAGTATCAGTCTTCAAAATGCAGTAAATTCTTTCATTAAGTGTCATCAAGAAAGGCCAGGAAAATGCTGATGTTATAGGAAATCCTGGATTATTTGCTTCTGAGCTTGAACAGATGTAAATAGAAGCAGCTACAGCAAAGTTACTCTATAATTAGGTTTCATGCTGGTTTGAAAGTTGCTTGTTATAGATGTTTTAGTAGTAGATAATGCCGCATTTGGAGCTGTTCATTTGGATTTTCTGCTGCTTTAATGAAAAAAAATATTATTTGCAAGTTATTTGGGTTTGTCACGACATCATTTTTGTGCCAGGCAACTGGAATACCTCTTCTGACTGAGTTTTTTATAATGAGACGATTCTTAAAGATTTTTGTTTGCAAGACAAATACCTTTGTACTACCTGATTTGAAAATTTCTATCCAAATCTGTGGCAATTCTAATACTTAGGAATCTGTCTCTATCACGTTTTAAGTGGTGATAAGGAACTTTAAACTAACAAAGATAACTAGATATCTGTATTGTTCCCTCACACAACTTGGACGGATAGTTTAATAAACTAGTGAACTATCAAATTAGTATGCTACTGAATCTAGGTATGAAAAAGACTAACCTAGGATTTGCACTTACAAAAACCATTGAGACAATGGAGTCTGCCTGAAATATAAAGCTGCAATTTCAGGTCTAAACCAAGCCAACCTATAGAGTATCAGTTGTCCCTGAGTCTTAATGCAGAGGATGCTGGTTTTTAGATTGTAGATCAACAAGATTGATCAACAAGAATCTTGAGCCTGAGATCTCCAGGAAAAAATATTGTCACCTGCTTTTTCATCCTGTGATTTTCAAGGACTTTGAAAACAGTTCTAAAATTGAAAATAATTACATCATCTCTCATTCTGAAAAGACTGAAATGCCAGAAGAGGAGGGATGCATAGTTTGGAAATACTTCAGTCAAAAGTAAAAAAAGTTCCAGTAGACCATTAGAGACTTCAAATGCTAGAGAAACAGTGCTATATTTCACTGAGATTTACCATATGAACTTAATTTTTTATTTCTATGTAACAATATGGAAGATGAAATAAAATCTAAATGGAAAATTAGGGAAAAGACAAAATGAATTCCAGATCAGATACCTCTTTATTCCTGAAGAATAAAATGTTGTTGTATTTTTCTTCTTTCTTCTCCTTCCTGCTTACTTGCACGGAGAATATGCAATGAAACCACATTCCTCAACTTCTTCCTGTACCACCCCACACTCAAAAACATCTTTTTCACCTTCATCAAAAGGCAGAACTTGTCCTAGGCAGGAGCAAAGAACAAGGGAGAAGCCTTATCAGATAATATTGGATGCAGATATTATTCCTGCAGTTTCTGCCAGTTGGTAGTTGGCTCCAGCACCACCCTCCACCTACCTTCCTTCATTTTGTCAAAGAATGAAACAAATGTGATTTGAAAAATGTCTATGATTTGCTTACAGATTTTTTTATATAAATGTATCCTAATTTCCTGACTACTTGTTTCTGCATTGCAGCCTTGTTTCATTCCTTCTCACAAGTTCTTAATTTATTTCCTATTACATGGAGAGATACTTTGTAGTTTAAACCATGGAAAATGTGTATGTTTATTCCCATGAATTAATTTAGTCCCTTATATAATTTTTCTACTCACATTTAATATATTTTATTTCAAAATATTTTGGGACACCCTTGACTGCACAATGTCTACTGAGAAATATTCACATATTATTCAGGTACCTGGCACCCTAGTCCTTTCACAAGCAGAAGACACTATTTGAATGTACACTTTGAGTGCCGAAGAGCTGAGAGCAGCTATTTTTCTCTGAAAAAGTTGATTAATAAGATGCATGTTTGGTTCTCTGCATGACACAAGTTCTTGGTAGCTATCAGAAGCAGGATAATACAGCTTGGATATTAGAACTCTTACACCTCTAATCATTATGGCAATAAGAATCATATATCTTCTGTCTTGAAAAGTGTAAGTCTGACATATATTGATGTTTCAAGCTTAATGTCCTGTATTGTTTAAAGATGAATCTCTACTAACACTCTGAGGGTACCAAATCTGTAGTTTGTAGTATATAGGGAATGCTTAAAACTCATTTGGAAGTTCTTGGCTAACAAATATTATTTATTGTGTTAGAGTCTTAGACCTGACTGACTCACAGACATCCTTTTATTTACATTATATATTTCTTATCCCTGTCATACTGAAATCCATTTCGAAGTGAAAGCTGGCTGTTCATCTTAAAAGTTGCCTAGGCTGTCATAAGCATGGATAAGATGATGAGTGCTATTTTTAAGCCCAAAGTTAGCAAAAATCCATGACTCAGGGGCAGCTCAGGTTGTGGTTTTAGTCCAGTGTTCTCTTTTTCAACTTTATTTGTTTATAAGTTTGCTGCTGCACTGGGTGCACCAGCACTGAAGTGCACAAGTCATTCTCTGCACTGACACACTGCTAGTTGTCTTTTTGGCTACATTAGGAATTCATCTAGGATGACAGCCCAGGTTCAGGTACAAGAAATCTGTTTTCATCCATCATGTGGTTGAACTAGGTACTCTTTGACTACTCTTGAGACTTTCAAAAGGTCATCTAATTTTAAAAAATTAATTCAACTTTGTACATACTTGGGAAACATCCTGAGTTGGAGTCAGGATCTCCATGGGCCTCAAACATTAATTTCAGAACTTACTGACCCTTTACTCAGAAACAGATCACAGAAAAAGACAACACTAAAGGATTCATGAGTCAATTCCTGGACTCCTGCAATTTATAACCCAATGTTAAGGTAGAAAAGGGAATATTGATTTTCCTTCAGGCTAATATACTGGAGTATAGGCAAAAGAAGTTCAGTAATGTCTATGTATCATCAGCCATCCCTACTAAGGGAACAGTAGCCTCCAGGACACATACAAATAAAGATAGCTTCTCCTTAATGCAAGAAGCATAATATACATAAACATCCAGAAATTATGTCATGTCAGATGAACATCCATTCCTTCTATGTGTGTAACAATATGTGTTTCATCATTAAGATGGACAGATGTCTCTTTAGTCCAGATGGTACTATTGTGCCACCTAAGTTGCTGAGATGTACCTAATTTCCTTCCAGCTGGTGTCTTAGTGTAAATACACTTGAACAATTTCAAGAACTTGCACTGACATACAGGAATAAAGGAAAATTAAGAATATAGACAAAAAAATTCGAATTCATAGAGGTATTTCCATGACTTAAAATATCTCTAATGGCTATATTTTTCATTACATGTGATGTATGTGAACAAACTTGAATGTGTTTTACATGAAAATATACATGGAAATATTCTGTGAGACAAGTAGTGAATGCCAGATCATCAGGCAACAAAAGCTCATCTGTTAATGCAGAGGTGCCATGTAAGAGTGTGTGAGAAATAAAATGTCAGTGTCTGGGGAACTTCATTCTGTAAAATCCACCAATGCAAATCTTTGCTTAGAGTTCTAGGCAATAGTTATTTTAAAACACATTCTATGCTTCAGCTTTTGATATATTAAAAAGTTAATTTCCCATAGATCTACACACCTCTTCTTCTAAAGTGCACATCAAGAAATTTCAGGTTTTAAGATTCTATGTTATTTGAGTTAAATCAGTGTCTTAGTCTGAGCTGAGAAAGAGTTAATTTTCTTTTCAGTAGCTGGATACAGCTTTGGATTCAGTATGAGAATGATGTTGATAACACAACAATGTTTGGTTGTTGCCAAGCAGTGCTTACCCCAAGTCAAGGACTTTTCAGTGTCCCAGACTCAGACAGGGAGGAAGTGACAAAAAGCTGTGAGGGAGAATGGCCAGGAGAGCTGGCCTGCACTGGCCAAAGGGATATTGCATACCATGGAATGTCATGCTCAGGACATGGGGAAGTTCCCAGGAGCTGCCAGTGACAGCTCAGGACCAGCTGGACATCGGTCATCAGCTGGTGAGTAATTTTACTGAGCATTGATTTTCTTTGTTGGGATTTTGGGATTTATTCCTGTCTCTCTCTCCCCTTTCCATTACTGTTATTATTATTACTATTATTATTATACTTTATTTCAATTATAAAGCTAATTTTATTTCAACCCACAGCTTTTAACTTTTTTTCTGATTCTCCTTTCCATCCCACCAGGAAAGGGAAGAGTGAGTAAGCAACCATGGTATTAATTTCCAACTGCAGTTTAACTCATAAAATAAAGGAGAATTCATTGACTTTATGAAAAATGGAACATGATTTTGTGACTCTTTTTCAGAAGAAGAAAGTATTAATAATCATTTAGTGTGAATCAGACTCTATGATACAGATACTTTCTTACTTCCCTAAAGTGTTTTATTTTAAAGGATTTTTTCAGTAAATCTCATGTTCTATCTTGGAACCATACACACTCCTGCATGTGCATATGGGAGTCTATGCACTTCCATTATATAAAACACACACCAGTTTGTTTCTTCACCACTGGAGAAGCAGTACAGGTTTACTCACTCAGAGGTGATAGTCTACTTGTATATGTCTGGAAGAAAATCTTGTTACTTATTTTAATAAATCTCAAGCAAAATAGTCATTATGAACAATCTCCTTTACTATTTCCAGGTCAGACTGCATTAGCATGATACAAGGGACTGCCTTTAGATTACCATTGTGTACATACCATTGAAATTAGAGGTATGATAGATTTATCTCACACTCAAGTAGCTAAAACTTCTGCAGAAAAATTATGCCTTGGAGAAGATTTTGAAAGACACTTTTCTCTCAGTTTCTTATATCATGCAGAAGCTCATACTATTACATATTATTCACTGAAACTTCATACACTTAGTGAAGCAGACTCCTTGGTTCAGGCAGATTAATCAGACTTGTTACCCAGAATAGAATTATCCAGAAATACTTTGTATAATAGGATAAAAAATGGTAATCCACAGCTGGTGCAGAGGCGTGCTCACAGTGGGCCCTGTCACTGCATGGGGCCGCCAGACCCAGTTTGATAACAGTGATAAAGCAGAACAGGACACAGTGCTCTGCATCTTCTTGCCAAGGGGAACACATCATCGATATGGGTCAAAGGGGAATCTAAGAATTAATTGTTATTCCAATTTTTGCTTTAACAATTTAGAAGCCCAAATTGTGCAATGCTAAACCTCCTAGTGCAAACTGACACAGAATAGCTCTGTTAATAATACAGGTAAATTTATTACACAAACCCACTCTTCTACTGAAACTTATATTGGCCTTCCTGATGACCCTCTGAATCCTAAGGACAAAAATTTAATTTTCCAGGAAAAGAGAATGTGGCATAGGGGTCATTGACATTGTGCTGTCTTTGGAGTCTGGACTATCATGTTTATGAAGTGAGTTTCTTCCTTCTCCTTCCCAGGAGAAGAATGAGATCGATGATGCATTTCTTCTCAAAGCTGGGCACAAGTTTTATTATTTTCCTTAATTTTTTTGAAATACATTTTTTTCTTTTCATTTTCACAGCTAAAGTTTGAAAGATGCCCCTCAGCATCTCCCAGGCCCTGTTACCCCAGCGGTCTGGTTTTCTTTTACACAGTAGTCCCCCAGGATTCTTAGGGCTTTACCACAGACAATTCCATTGTTGAAGCTAAAACAGGTCAGGCAGCAGTTACTGACTGCTAAACCAAACTACAACCAGTTCAGTCCAAAACAAGTGCAGATTGGTGCTAAGCCTCTGCACTGCCTTTCCACAGTAATGGAACAAATTTAATATACTGTCCAGTCCACAGTCTGTTCTCTTTCACAGAAAAAGAATTCTAGTCATTGATTTCAATACTGATATTACTGGCCAGGGAGATCTTGAGCAATTCAAGGATGATTACAGGGTTCTGTGGGGTTAAGACAGGGAGTACAGGGAGTAAGACTGTGGTCTGCTAACTTTGCCAGTTGGCAAAGAGAGAGATGGCCATGGGCCCATCCTGCAAGGCAACACCTAGATGTGTAGCTTTTGTTTCAGGCAGAGCCCTGTCTTTTAGGACTACATGACCCTCCAGAAACAAAGACAACCAGTGTTCTCTTTACACTGACCTTGAATATCAAGTTCTCTCCTCATGCCTCTCAGCTCTTTCATGACAGGATGTGGGGGAATGAAGTACAAACAGCAGCAGAGAAATATCAAAAGTAGTAACCATTTAAGTCAATCTGACATACTGAAGTTGACACTGGAAGGGATGCACCTGTGATTGCTAAGGGATGTTTTGATGAGAGGCCTCTCCCTGTTATCTTCTCACAGGTCACAATGATCAGGAAGTTCCCTATTGCTGTGAAAAAAAAAAAAAGTCATTTCCGTTTTGAAGAAGCCAAGAGAGAAGATCAAGGGAACTAAAAGCCAATTAGAAAAAACAACATACATACATGAAGACAGGAGAAGAACCCTCATGGCTTTACCAGGAAAATAAAAGAATAATTTGCTTTTGTGAGGGTCAAAAACAGATAAAAATGAGAAAGGAGAGCGTACCCCATCATGGGGAGGTGTCTACAATGGGAGAGGCTTGATGAGTCAAATGATCCCCTCACTGGGAATGTTGAGATTGGTGCAGAGAAATGTTCGATACACTTTGCTGCTTGATGCACTTAGAAAAAGAGCACACAGCTGGGCACATTCAGTCTCCCTTTTAAAAGGCAGTTTGCCTAGGCAGTGATTTGTGCCATGTATAGCAAACCTCATTTTTGACAGTAATGCTGTCATGGTGTTGTTACCTGAGGAAACACCGTAAATATTCCTAAATCATAAGTAAGTTTAGTTTTTTGAGTTTTCAGTCTCACTTAAGGAGTCTCAGATGGGCAGCAGGATGGCAGGATTAGATGTCCCAAGACACAGCCTATTTACAATCATTTAAATGAATGCTATATCCCAGTGCTGGTATCACAGTCTACAGAACAAAGAAGAAATATGAGAGAGATTCAACATCCTAGTGTTTTCGACAGCAGATTATAATTTCTTTTTTGTCTTTCCATTAGCAAATTAAAGGGAGAGAAAATAGAACTGATATTAGCCACACTGACTGAGCTGTTCAGTTCTTGTTTCTTCCTAGAAAGAAATCTGTGGATCTTGGTGAATGAAATTGCAGAGGAGGATTGATTGTAGTTTATGAGGGATAAGGTTGTCTGAAGGGAACACATCTATTTGTGCGTCTCCACCTCCATGCTGCTGATGTTGCCTTTCTTTTTCTATGAATACTTAAACTTAAATGTTGCAGAAAGGTTTCTTCCATAATGTCATTAGAGAAGTCAGAGCAAGTTTTTGTTTTTATAATTCCCAGTCCTGTGCTTTAAAGTTAGATATACTGTATCACTTTATAATCTGATTTATAAACATTTTTATAGCTCTGAAAATGCCTAGTCCTAAGAATGATTTTTTTAAAAGACAAATTGCATAATGATAGGTTGCACATATAAATATTGTGTCCCTTGTTTAAATTTCACAAAACAAATTCATTAAAGCAAGCTCTGGCAGGCAACCTAAGGCTTTGAACCATCTGAATTTCTTCAGTATGGTTCTTTTTATAAGCAATTTCCCCAAATGACTGGAGAACATGCTATAGAAAAAGAATGTCAAGTATTTAACTTGCTAAGCTTAAAATAGCTCCAATCAGTGAGCTATTTAGTACTTCAAATATTTTCTGGAAGGAAAAAGAATAAGGCTAAAACTTACTGCTGCACTTAATAGAATTTAAAATAAATTATGGTGTGATAAGACCTTGCTATATTCACACATTTGAAGGTCTCTGAGAATGCATTCCTCTTTTTTTTTCACTAAAGCTACATTTTAATCAAACCAAGCTTGTAGTTATTTTTAAATAATATATATGCAAATATGCAGAAATGTCACTTATCAGATCATTACCTACATGGATTAAACTTTCTATTTGCATCTAATTTTAGCCACTTTGCACATAATCTTTCAGACTGTAAGATTCTAGGGGTAGTGTAGGTTTTGCATTTGGAGAGAACTACAGAACATTAATTAGTAAATTGTAGTATTTTACTTTTTTCCTTGTGAAAAGTTATCAACCCTTTTCCTTGTGTAGGATTTAAATGGCAAACAATTAATAGTGTCATACTGAATGAGGCTAGAATTTTTGTTTATTATTATTGTTGCTGTTTTTATTATTATCAAGGCATTAATGATGGTCATAGCAAAAAAAAGGTAATTAATGCTTACTTCTGAAATTTTATGGGATAGAAAATAAGTACATTATTCAGATAGAAAATGCATCTTTACTCAGTGATAATTAAAAATGTATTTATATGGCAAGTTTTTTTAAAAAATATTTATTTTTATTTCTATTTTGCATGTTTGTGTTATTAGTCACAGAAAAATGTCAAGCTCTTGGCACAGCAATAAAGCATGTGGAAGTCTAACTGGGATTTTTTACACCAAGTGCAAAATTGAATCTTTCATCTCATTTACTCTGTTCATACCATGAAGTGGACTTGACCAGGAATTATCTTCTGAAGACACACAATACTAAGTTACCATAAGGGAGAGAAAAGTACCATCAGCTTTGAATATTATAGCAAAGATATTGAGAGATAGCAAATTGCTGAATCATTAATTACAATTTTTGATTTTATTTTCATTCTCTGCAAAGAGAAGTGAGTAATGTAGATTCCTGCCTGGTATCAAGGCAGGAAGGGACCTACAATATTTTTACGAATTTAATATATAATGTCCTTGTTAAAATCTTAAATGGTAAGCATTTTGGGGTGTACACAGAGTTCAGCACTAAATAAGTAATTTTTCTAATACTTCAGAGAATTTGCAGCTGAGAAATGGATGAAAACTTTTGTTACAGATGTTATATCATCCAAAAGTAAAAAAAAAATTTAAAAAAAGAGTTTTTTTCTCTGTGGACACTGAAAGGCCTCATTTCAAGCATTTTCACATCTATTGGAAATGAAAACATCACCATCTACCAAGCAGCTCCGACATTTTGGACATAGAAGTTTAGGGAAAAGATTGTTAATACACAGTGCACCTGCCCCACGTGAGCCATTCTGTCATTGTATAAATCTGTGGGTAAATACTACAAAGCAAAAGCTCATGTTCCTTGAAACTGCATATACTTACATGAGTTAGAATTCTTGTAGCAGTTTCATTCATTCTACAATTCGGATTCTTAGTCCAAATTGGAAAGGTAATTTTCATAATTAAATTTCATCATTAAATTGATATATTCAAGAAGCCATTGAAAAGTCATGCTGAAATAGTTTTTTGAATTTTCTAAAATCTTTAAAAATTGCAAATTGCATATGAAAGAACACTAACACTGTGCTTAACATTTATGTTTTTAAGAGGGGAAAAATCTTTTTTAAAAAGCGCATTGATTTAACATCCACAAAGCACAAAGAAGCAAATTAACCATTTTTTGCCATAATTTCTTTCAGAAATTGAACAATGAGTTAAAAGAGCAAGTTGCTCATCTTCATTTTTTCATGGTATGTTTAACCTTTCATAAATTCTTCTATAGTATGCCTTTCTGTTTTCTGTATTTATTTATTTATTTATTATCATGCAGAAGGCAATTTTTTTGGCTCTAATACATCTCTTGAATATTGTCTTTACTAATTGGGTTTACCTCCTCCTTCTGCAATAACCAACCTTACTAGACAATCAAGCAGTGAAATAAATGTCCTATGGTCTATGAATTAAAGACTCTCTTTCCAGTCTTTGAGACTGGAGACTTGGTACCAGGAATACCCCTTCCTCTAGTGGTATCTTAGCTAAGACAATCTGTATTTTGTGAGTTATAGAATATCACACACACAAAAAAAAAAAAAAAAATTGTAAGCTAGTAAGTAGCCAAATGATGACCAGACTGTATCTTTTATATTCAGAAGCATTTCACACCATTCTTATTGCTCATGTAGAGGATATTAACTATTATGTATCAACAGAGATCACATTTCCATAAGGCTGATGACAGAATCAGAATTCCCTATATTTGTCCTTGTAAGGACATCCCTTTACTAGGTTGTCATGCAGACAATTTACTGCCTATGTAAGGATAAAGCATAAAATCTGTAATTAACATATTATTCACCTAGTCTAAACTGACAGATAAACTGTATACTGAAGTATCTTTTCCTATCAGTGGATTATAAGGAATTTTGAAATTTTTAACTCAGATTTCACAGACATCTATGACAATATCACATGAATATTCTAATCAGACTTTCACATAATAAAGTCTCAGCTTGGAAAACCTGCCACTGAGTCTCTATGCATTGCTATTTCTCCCAGGAATACTCTATCAAGTTCACCTCTCTTTCCATGTGGTCCCAGACATCCCTCCATATCAAGCCAAAAATCAGCAAGGGCAGTGGGAGACAGGCTCTTAACTCCTGTCCTTCTCCCAGCCAGGGCAGCCCCTCACCTTACTTCAGTTCAGACCTACAGCAGTCTGATCATCAGGACTGGCTGCTGCGAATCCCAATTTTGGCAGGACTTAATCTGAGTAATACACAAAGCAGTGCACATGCCTAGCCTTTTGAAAGGCATTAAATGCTAATCTAAAGAAGCTAAATTCATGCATCAACACAGCTCACGATACGCACGTCTCTGTCACAAACTGAGAAAGAGTAACTGCATAAGGATATGACAAATCATCCACATACAGTGTGTTTGCTCTTATCTGTGCAGACAGAGGGGAGAGGTTTTCAAAGTGTTTCTGCTGCATTACATTTGTTAAGAAATGCACATACTGTTATGTTTCTTACAGCATTTGAAATTTTACATTCAGCCTAGAGACATGCTTGCTAGCTCAGTTAAGCTCCAGGTCTTTCCAGACATGCAGGGAATGGACCACCCTGCAGATAGCTCTCATATATTTGTTCTGAAACCAGCTGTGACAAGCTTTAGATCCTGAATGTACATTTATCCTGACAGCTGTCCTAAGGTGTTCAAGTGTGTAGATATGCTCTAATATCTGTTTCTTACAGCACATCATGTGGTAAGTAGTAGTCAGCAAATCCTTCTCTTCCTTAGTCCAGATCTTGGTTATTGTAATTCACTTACAGTTTAAACTGTTACATATTCTGAGTGTAATACACACCAGATGTACCTCACAGGTGAATCTATTTTATTTGAGATAAACCAAATACATCAAAGTCCCACGTCACAACCTTTACTTCACCTCAGCAAAAAAAATATCCAGGACATAAAAGCCTTAAACTGGAATTTTTTTGATGTATAAAGGGGAAGCACTTCTTAGAGACAGAGAGATTTATGGTGATGTATTTAGAGGGCTTTTTGATGGTCTCAAATTTCTAGTAGGACAACTAGTTTTTAACACTGTAATTTTTCACTTGTAGGAAAATAACTTGCACTTTTTGCAAACCTCTGTTTGTTTCCAAGATTACACTTTTGTTTATTCAGCAATCATGCTCTGTGGAAAACTCCTGACTGAAACTAATACAATCCAAAACTGCAAAATATCTATTGGATACTTGCTCCCATGTGTTCTTTCTGTGAGCAGTAAGCATAATAAACATGCCTAACCTCTCCTTTGGAGCCAATGTAAGTAAACAAATAGAGGATCTAAACAGAAAGGAAAACAGGATAAGGACAACTTGAAGAGCTAGAAAATTACAAAACCTGGCTTTATTCTTCCTTGTTTCAAAGGCAAAGACAAGGTTGCTGGACCACTTGTCTAAACTCCATGATTTGGGGTAGCATTAAATACTTTCCCATTCTAAGATAAAAGGATAACGATAAAAGCTTGGATGGGCTTTTGAGCAACTTCGTTTAGTGGGTGGTATCCCTGTCCATGGCAAGGAAGGGCTGGAACTAGATATCTCTATCTTTACCCTTCCAACCCAAGCCATTCTAAGATTCTGTGGTATCAGAGGTAGAGCTGACCCTCAACATTCAAATAATTAAAATCTAACACTTTATATAATGGATATTCTATAAATTCAAGTATGGCATTCAGCTATTTTACCATATAACTTAGCTCTATTTTAAAATCCCTTGTGAGACAGAATTTCTAATTAAAAGCACCTCATTCATATTTCACTTACAATGACAAAAGTTTTTACTACTATAAAATAAGCTTCATATTACTTTCTTGTTAATATGATCTGGGTACTGCCAGACAAGAAGAAAGATGCAGACTATGAAAACAACAGTACTAAAATATTAAAGAAGGAATTTCACCCTAAATTCACATCACTTTTATTCTACTTTGACTCTCTTGTGGCTTGTGGAGAAAAATATGAGAATATATCTAGAGCTACAAACACAAGATTTTTTTATTATTATTTTTTCCAAACCTTTTGCACTGGCAAGAAGATGAAAGAACATAGATGACTATATCAGTAGAATTCATATTACATAGCTATCAACTGTCACTTTTCTTCTATTCTTAAAGAAGGGGTAGCATATACCTCCACTTTTACCAGAAGCAGTACAAGTAATAGGAATTACCTGTTATTGCCTTGTTCCCAAAGAAGATTACCCCACTTATGCACCCACTTATATCAACTCAGAGATGTACAGTATGCTGCATTTTTCAACTCTTCTCAATTTACTACCTGCACATCTATATGGGAAAAACAGTAATTCAAGGGACTCATTTTTGGAAAAGAATATAGACATGGAGGTGTCTTGCATTTCCTCTGTATTGTTTATGTCGAGAATGAGGAAGGCAATAAAAACCCTGAAAAATTTATTAGTGGACACTCATGCATACCTGAAGCACAAAATGACTATGATTCAGAGAATTAAACTGTATATTTTACTTCTATTTTCATTGATAATACATTCTATATGCTCCTGCTTCCTTTTTGGTATGGATCCCAATCTTAAAAATTGCTTGGTAAGGCAAAAAATACTACATGGTAAGGTCTCAGTATTAGATACATATATCTAATATATGGAATAGAATATATCCTCCTCTGTTTCTGGCACAGAGCAGAATTATGCTTCATTTCATGTCTCATTTTAATGAATTCTTCATGAATTCTTTGTTATTTCATTTTTAGAACACTATAATAATTTCTCTCTTTAATTTCATTAAGTTCCTTTGAATAATTTATTCATATATGTGTAAGTAGATATAGTTCTGGGACTTAATGAAATAACTAAGAATACTAGCCCATTGTGTCCTTTTTTAAAAATTTTTCAATTTTCTGTTTTGCAGCCACAGGGTAAAATTTCATAATATGAAATTTCTTCAATATTTTCTTATTTTTGTCATATTTTTCCACATGATAGGGTTACTTTATTTAAGAATGTATCAATTTCACTGTAGTATTTAATTTCTCCCTGATGAAAGACAGGCATGTAATCACAGAATCACAGAATATTCTGGAAAAGCCCCACAAGGATCATTAAGTCTAATGCCTACGTGAATGGCCCATACAGGGATCAAACCCATAACCTTGACATTAGTACAGAAATAGAATTGGACTACATGTATAAAATAGTACATAATAGCACCCTTTCCTTAAAATCTTATTTAATTATTCTAGGCTACATAGAATATCACTTAATGCTACAAAGGTCTGTAAAAAACAGAAAAGCTATGAGCTAGTCAATTTTCTGTTTCTGTAAAATAATTTTATAATTTGATATTCCAGTTATGAAAACAAAAAGACTTTTCCATGCTGTTTATGTCAAAAAACAAGTTCAACCTTGAGTAATTTTTGATACAATAAGAACATGATGTTCCTTTTCAAATGTACAGAAATATATTAAATAATAATTGTTCTAGTCCAAACAATCTACATGGTTACCAGGACAATTGTAAACCAGAATAACAGTAGGCATTATTTATCAATGTTAAATGTTTTCTATAATCCCTCATAAATTTATGAGACAAAGACTTCTTGACTTAGACAGTGGGAATATGGTAATAAAGCATTAATGTTATTTCTAGAAAGACATGCTGAAAAAAAGTAAAGTACCTTTATGTATGACTAATAATATAGGATTATAGATAGGACCAGTCAAATGAAAGTGCATAGGATCATGTACATGTAGCAGAAATTATGAAAGAGAAGAAGAAGGGAGAGTATAATTCTTTCTAATCACTGTGTTTATGTTGTGAAAGTCACAAGCATCTTATATTTCACATTTCTTAAGGAATTAATGACAAGTTGGTATAAAAGTGCCTCATATTTACCTCAGGTCATTAACGGTTTCCATTATTAATTATTCTTCAGGAAATGCACCCAGTTGTCATCATTACTGCTTAAATGATATAATAACTGATGATATTAAAAGCTCTTGTACATACAGCTCTAAACCTGCCCAGAATTTTCCAAATCTCGTGTTTCCTGTGCAACTTAATAATCAGATTGCAGCTAGTCAGTACAATGAAGCTGTTCCTTCACCAAACTCTTGGGATAGCTTAGCATCAGGTTTAAGGAAAATTAGTGGTGTGAAACCTACTATTGGGGTAGGTTGTGACAGTTCTATTGTCTATTTGTTAGGACTATTCAGCCTTTTTACAATAGTTAAACATCCACACTGTAGCTGCAAATATGAAATCATTCAGCAATCAGAGATTCAAAACAGTTAAAATAGAAAGAATGGGAAACATTGCAATTAGTGATAAAAATCCCATTTTGCTCTTGTAAAACATCAAAACAACTAGACATTCATGTGTCTTTCTGAACAATAGTAGCAAGCAAAAAGAAAGGAAAAGATTATTACTTTGCAGCTTAAATAGAAAAATAAAAATAACAAAAGAAAATAAAAATAGAAAATTACAGAAATACTGTAGAGTAGAAATACTGGTAACACCAGAAAAATATGTCAGAGAAGTTAATATTTTCTATTTTCTTTTTAGAGAATCCTCATGGAGGTAATTTACAAAGGTAAAAAAAATTCCAATCTATAGAAATAGAATTTGATCCTATACAAATCAGCAAAAAAATTTATGGCATTTGCTATAATAATGCTTCATTTTCTAGTATGATTTTATTTGTCCCATTGAATTCTATGACCACCATAGAATTCCTATTAAAATCTAGATGCTGGTTCAGACAACAGGTATTTAGTTCAGTAGGAATCTTCCATAAGGACAGGAGTAAGACTTTTTTTCTGCAAAAGTAAACTCTTGTTGCTCCAACATTAATTTTTAGGTTTTAAGTGTAATTGAAAATCACGTCTATTTTTCACTTTATTTTAATAGCTGCAAAATCAAGCCTTAAATCTGTAAGCTGGTTAATAGCTGCAATGTAACCAATGCAGAGGGGTCCACCTTTTTTTTTTTTCACTGCTGCTTTCCATCATTCAGGAGAAAAACACCCAAAAAACCTCAGAAATATTGTTGCCATCTTCCCTATGACTTTATAAAACTGTATAATAAAATATCTTAAATTTTGTTTGAAAGGAAAAATTGAAAGAAGCTATGAAGCTTGATCAACCAGGATATTTAATAAGTTTTTATTTTGGGCATAACATTTTACTTAAAGAACGATCCCACAACACCACAGTAATAGCAACTGAATCTTTTCAATAGATTACTAATCTGTGTTTCTGATTTGCTGCGCTCCAAGTTGTTCTCCTTAACTGACATGAAAAGGTATTTCCCTGGATGTGTCAGCAGAGCTGTCAGTGCTGCAGCCCCAGTGGCAGCTGGAGCCAGCTGGAAGTTGAATCCTGGGTCCACAATCCGTGTTCCAAGTTCATTTTCCCCAGCTTTTTTACTGCCTGGATGCATCAGGCTGAAGGAAGAAATCAAGCATGCCCAGCTAGGACACCACCCAAAAGGAGTTCTTTTGGCCTACATTTACCCCGAGAGGGGTAAGGGGTGATGGGGAAGAAGTTTTTCCACTTTTCTACTCCTTTTTTCTGAGAACCAGAGGTTTTTTCTTTGATTTTTCAGCAGAAGCATATGGCATTTCCTTAGCACAGCTTGGTGGCACAAGTCACAATTCAGGTGTTAGGGATGGTCTCAGAGGCCTGTGCCGAGCTACGATGTCATTATATCAGAGGACATTTCCTCTAGAGTCTACCTCAACAAGTGTCACTGTGGTCTTATTTCTGTACTTTCTGGAGGAAGTCCAAAGCATTCATTTTAAAATATTACTTTGAATTGTTCTAAAGCATCAGGCAGTTATGCACAGAGATTAAGAGATTAGAGAGTTAAGTGATAACATATGTATAAACCACTTTTTAGCTTCTGTCTAAGTTTCTGAAGAATTAAAATGCTTGGACTTCTATATTCATATGAATTTTCCTTTACATCCTTCAGAAATACCAGATTTTGAGACACTTCCGAGATGTCATTAACCACTGCAGAAAAAAATCTACATGAAGAATTTTACATGCTGGACCACATATAGTAATCATTTGCCTTTATGCTGTGAGGTTAAGTATCTAATGTGTATTACGTGTACTCCTTCCTGAACAATTTTTAAGTAGGCACATCAAATGGTGACACTTTAAAAAGTAGAACCTCTTTGTGTGTTGGCTGCTGTATTGTCTTATCCCTTTGAAGATTCTCTCTGGTGAATATCTAAAACTTAGTGTGCACAGATACAGTGAAATGTCACTAGGAAAGGCATTTTGATTATTTTAAGGTCTGTTAAACTCTGCATATTATGCTTTCATGCTTTACTAATTTTAAAAATATTCTTTTGATAGATTTTCCTATTCCTGTAATGTCATAGTTTTTACATGACTCTAAAAATCAAGCTTTGTCCTTTGTTTAGCTCCCTGTTAAAAAGCAGTATTGACAATTACTTGTTTTTTTCTAAGACCAAGACAGGTTTCAGGTTTGAATGACTGTAACAACTTCTTCCTTTTTTTATCTTCTCTTTCATGCTTTTGTTTGTTTGAAGTATTAAGAAAATCCAATTCAAGATTTCTTGTAAAAGGAAATAACATCTTTCATTTTTTTAAAAGCTTTGTCAAAGCCTGAACCATTTCTTGTTTCCTAACCGGAAAAGCAAGAGAAATTTATATACTCATTCTTGGTACAGACTTAATGTAGATAAGCATATTAATCAAACACTGAACAAGAATTTTAATATCTTCTGTGACTTATACATGTTTTCAAACTTGCTCATCATCATCTGTTTTCATTCCATAATTTTGGAATGAAAACAGGAGGAGATGAAATATTGCAGCTTCTTCCCCTCTTTTGGTTATTTCTTGGCCTTTGATTATTTCAACTTGAATTTTAAGACTTGCTCCTTCCTCTTGATGTTTGATACATCACTTCCACATCACCAAAGCACCAATAATGGCCCTCTATCTTAATTTTAGTTTTCCCCTGCCTTTTCTAAAACAAAGTATAAGTAAACAAAGAAAAAAAAAATCTGCAAAAAACCCAAGCTCATTAAGCTACTGAGTTCCAAGGATAAGCTTGCACTTCCATAAATTTGTAAATTCAACATTTAAAAAATCAGTTCTTAAAAATAATATAAGATTACTGGGGGGTTTTATTATTTGTTTGCACCTGCAACTTTTCAAGCACAATTACTCCAGGATACAAATATTACAGCCTAACAACTAGGCTTGAAACTCAGGAGGCTTGTTGGGACTTGTTTAAAATGCTGGCACATATCCTCTCCTTTCATAATGGTTGCTTTGCTGAAAGCAAAATAGTTAATTCATTACTTGAAGAAATTCAAGGTACTCAGAATATAAGAGGTGCCCTAACAAAGTAAATTGCGCTGTATTCTCTTCTGATCTTTTCTATTTCTTTTCTATCCTGTTTTAGCTTATCCACTTCATATTGATCTGTCTGAAAAGATCTTCGTAATTTCAAAGGATTTCAGGTTTTGCACCACATTGTGCAAAAGTATGTAATGTCTTTGGAAAATGTAGTGTCACAATTCAGTCATTCTAGAAGTGTATTAGATCTTTATACAATTTTTTTTTTTCTTTCAGCTGATGCTTTATTTTCTATAACATGAGATGTTTTAAAAATGCACTCTAGGTTGGGAACAAATTAATTTCTTTTACTTCAAATGCATACAGTTCTGTGATATTGATATAAGACACGATGAACTGATGCTTTTGCCAAACAAATATTTTAGTCATAATGCTTCAGGTTGTGCTCTGTTGCTTTTTCTTGAAAGGAAGACATCAAACATACTTACTGTTCAGAATGTAATATACACTCTGGACACATTATTTTAGTTTTAGCACAGAAACAGCTAAATAGAGTTAAACATTTTCTAACTATTTTGGTCAGTATTAAAGCATATATATATACATATATATGTTCCACCACAGAATACAGAAAAATATCAAGCAAGCTGCAAAAATGCAAAGGAAACATTTTGAAAATGAAAATGTAAACATTATCCCTTTGTCAACCCAAGTTACTATAAGTTAATAAAAACAGATAACTATTTTAGCTGGTCATGAAAGATGTAAATTTGTACTATGAAGAATACAAATGCTTATGAACCTCATTTTAAAAATTGAAAAGGTACAACTGATGTACTAGTAATTGGAAGAACCTGAAGAGAGTATTTTATATTGTTGCTGTATTGTACAGGTTGAAAGTAATGAAGACATCAATCTTGCAAATGTGGATATGTTTCCCCAGGCCACTGTCACCAGCATTACTCTAAATTTATTAGAGCACTCACTGGTGTGTCAGTTACTCTTTTTATCAACCTGAGTTCTTCCCTTCTAAGGGAACGGAGCTGATCTGCAGCAATCAGACAAGTGGTATTTTTATGCAATCAAAACCACAGAATTATTTGACACTGTCTTGTGATGGACAAGACCTTTTAATAAGTCAATTACTTTATATGGAAATGAATACTGCAAATGAAACTCACACAAGGAACTTCAACATTCTGTTCCAGTGAATTTATCAGAGGGTGGGATGGTTGTGAGGATACTTTTAGCCAGGAGGGTTCTCCTGCCTATCAGTTTTCAATATAACAGTAGAGAAACACAGGCATGCTCTAGAGCTTCACTCCAAGTCAAATCACTCTAAATCAAAGCATGATTATTGTCTTTGTCTCAAAAGACCATAACCTGAAAATAATAATTCTGTAGATGCTTCTGTATTTGTCTCTAGTTTGAGCTTTCAAGTAATTGTAAAGAAGCAAGATTCATATATTAGGAGTGCAGCCATCACAGTCAGAACAATATTCCAATAGCAATAGAGGTACAAAAGATGACCTGTGTTCAGAAAAAACCCACCATAATTCTATAAAACTGCAACAAAAACATTAGCTAAAAAGCAGTATAAAAGGAGAAAGGAAGTCACATTCACAGAACTAAGAGGATGAAAGCATTTAGTCTCTCAGTTTAGAAAATTTAGGATTTTTCAGTTGAAGCTGCATATGGTACCTTGAACACCAGGCCACAAGCTGCTACCTGAAGGAGTGATATCTTCAAGTTTTACAGCCTGAATATTATTATTCCTTCTCTGTAGCCAAAGTGATTATCTTCTGCTGATTATAGATAACTTTGTTAAAATTCCACCTGAATGAACAAAAGAATAGTTTCTTGATTGTCAAAAAGATAAAATCATTAGTAAAATATCCAAAGGAATAAAAGAAAATAGAGTAATAAGTCAAAAGTAATGTATCTGTCTCTTGATCTCTGTATATGCATTCCTTCCATCTAGTCTTCCAGTTGTTTCATACAAGCCTTGAGAAAAGAGGCCAGACTTCTCTATATGATACAAATGCTGTCCACCTAATATTTTAGCATATTGTTATAGTTTTAGATCTCTTCTTCAATAGATTGCTTAAGTCATTATTTAGAAACTATATACAAATGATTCAGTTAATCACTTTTATGCTTTGCACATGCAATATCTGTTTGTTCCTTATGCACAGAGGAAGTAGACAGAAGTCCTTTTAAAATCAAAAGCAAAGCCATCCTGCTTCTCAGGTAATTAGCCTGAAGAATATCCCCAGGGTCTGGTTAACTGATCTGAAAAATCTCTTTTTAGGCTAAATCATACTGCTGTCATGCAAATGGTTTACTTGTCTAGTAAAAAATTAATTAGGTGTTGGAGGAAGAAAGGTGACCAACATAGCTGATGTCATTTCTGATTGTCCTATATCTAAACCCCTTTATTATTATTATCTTCATGTAACTATTATCATAGGATCATTGCATATGTTGGGTTGGAAGGGTACACCAGAAACCACTGAGTTCAGCTCCTGGCTCTGCACAGTACATCCCCAGGAATCACACCATGTGCCTGAGAGCATTGTTCAAATGCTTCTTGAAGTCTGTCAGGCTTTGTGCTGCGAGCACTTCCCTGGGGATCCTGTTTCAGTGCTCAGCCACCCTCTGGGTGAGGAACCTTTTTCTAATATCCAATCTAAACCTTCCCTGACAAAGCTTCATGCTGTTTCCTTGGGTCCTGTCACTGGTCACCAAGTGACCTCAGCTGCTCCTCATACAGCTTCACCTCTACACTCCACTGTTTGAAAAGTAAAGAAGTTTTTAAAAACTACATATTATGAAAAAACACCTTGTTCCAAGAAAAACAGTTAAGTTCTATGCCTATAATGAGTGGACCTTATCTGGAAAAGAGGCAAAACAGAATACTAGCAATGAAGAATGTATTTGTTAATCATTACATTATGGTAGGACCTCAGAGGATGCAGCTGAAACATCAACATACAGGCTGCTGTATGTTGATTTACTCTTTCAAATATCTGTGGTTTGCAGTACTGACTTAGACCGGTGGTTCATTCCAAACCACTTTGTTTTCTAAAACATCCCAGCCTAAAGAGGTGGACCATGTCTCAGGACTTTATTGTTACGTTCTCCTTCCCCACCACATATATCACTAGTGTTCTCTCTCTGGAAACATCTAGCTAGGTAGTGTCAGAGACATGAGTGTTATTCCAGATGGACAGGGGAACCAATAGTAGGTTTAGATCATCCCTTTTTATTTACAGAAAATGTACCGAGTCTTGTTTCTTTGGACATAGGATGTGGAAAACACAAAGTATAGTCCTTTTGCTCACAGTTCCCATTTGCTCTGATTTGAATGGGTGTCACTAAGAGCCCTTGGCAGGGCCATGATCCCAGTGATTTTCCAGGATGCAGCTCGTGATTGATTGACACCTTTTCTCAGTTTCTCTGCTCTTTTCTGCTTCATTCACACAGCCAAACCTTTAAAATTTAAAATTACTAACAGCAGACATTGCCCAGCCTCCTTTTGTATTTTGGGGAGGAACTTATGCTTGGCATTGAGAAAGAGATCACTGTAATTTCTCTAAAAAGTAAAAATTTCCTACAAATTCTTTAAAGTAATAGAGTGACTACAGCTTGTAAGTCAAATGACTTTTAAAGTAAGCCAGTCAACTAGGTGTTAGCACTGTAATTTTCATTTCCACTTTAGTTTCACTGCTTAAATTATTTTGAGATATGTAAAAGATTAAAATCTCTATATAGTCTTGCTTATTTAAAAAAAAGGTTTCCACCATATTTGTAATACAAGCTTTTAATGAATAAAGGAACATCTCATTTTTCACATTAAAGTAAAAAGAGCTATTTTTCCTAGTCTTAAGAAGGCATATCATGAACCTCAGCATTCCTTAATATATGTGATTGTGTTTTCAGCAAACATCTGGGTTTTCATCAACAATAAAAGTAAAAAAAACAGTAATAAAATTGGATTGCCTGTCTGTATATGGAAGCCAAATGAAAATGTTTCTATATTCATCCAGCTACACTAAAAATTGCATGAAAGTTTTCTTAGAAGATTTTATATACAAAAATTTAAAAACTCAGTTCAGCCTCTAATTCTTACAAAAGGCAGATGATTTACATGCTGATTTCCAAGACCCTACCTTGTCAGCCAAACATGTTGGTTTTCACTGGATTGTAATTCATTAAAAATGCAAGAAAAACCTCCAACCTGTAAGTATTTGATAATGAAATCCATGCAGGATGTGTTTTGCTTAGTTTTTGGATTTTGAATGGCTCCAGCTGGCATGAGGAAGTCCTTCTCTTCAAGGGACAGTTCTAGGATAACAAAATATTTTCCCTATGTTTTATTTGACAACTAAGACAACCTCTTTACTTGCTGGCTTAAAAATATGGCCCATGAAGTCTGCCTTTGGTGAAGAATATTTATGATCCTGTATTGTATTATATCACATCTGTTAATGGTAAAAAGGTGGCTGATGTAATTCTTGTTTACATCTATGCCATCAGTGTCGCAAGGACATTTCCATTTTTTTAGATTATTTGATTTGAAATGGCTAAAGTCCTTTGTTAAAACTGAGCAATATTAAAACAATGTCTTCCTGATTTTGCCTTAGAATTCATAAAACTCAAGGAAAGCTATTGTTGCCATAAGAATTTTCTCAGGGAATGAAAATTTAAAACAAAATGCCAAATACAATTACAAGTATGTCATAAGTCTTACTTATTTATCTAACTTATAATTGAATATCCTCTAAAAGCTTGGTTCTTTCATGAATTATTTTTACAGTGAAGTTTCATTGTGGCTTTTGATAGTTTATTACCTTCTAAATACAGTGAAAACATCATAAAAAGAGTGTCATATGCAAACATTGAAAATAACTGAGAACACCTACCTTATCATCCAACCCCCGAGGCATCTAGAAATCACACAGATTAAAGAAATAAAGGTGAGAGTGTGAAAATAAACAGATATCCATCTACAGGAATGTAATTTTTCATAGCAGTCATGAAAAATCAGTCCAGCATTGAATTCTGAACGAATTCTGTGAAATATTTATGTGACTAGGAAAAACAAATTATTAATCTTAATGAAACACCTAAATTTTTGAATCAGAACCAAAAGAAAAGCGCTGCTTATTTTACAAATCTGTATCCAAACCTACAATTTAGACAAAAAATACGCTGGGTATTATCTGCTTGAGGACCACACCAGGAATTTCAAGACCACACAGAGTTGGATTAAGTGCCAAAGATTTTTGGATGAACCAAGCCATAGTGTGCGTCTGAAGAAGTAAGAAGAAATTCAGTGATATTTGCCAATTGCTTGGATAGGAACAGGACTGGGAGATGATGCTGCATGCTAAGTTCAGCCTTTTTTCATTTCAGCAAGGATTCATATGCTAAAATACACAGATGTGCCATGTGGCAGATGAAGAAAGAGATAATTTGCTTGCTACAAGCCTGTGCTCCATCCGAACCATAGATTATGGTTAATTTTTTTTCAAACTACACCTAACAGATTAAGTAATTTATAAGTAGTTTCTTTAACTGCTTTGTTTTGAATTCATTTGCTTGCCAGTTTGTGGGACAAACACTAGCCGAGAACAGGCAAGACAATCTGGTTTAGAAAATTGTAAACTGTAATATGACAGTATCAATGCAATTTTTCATGAGTTTATAAAGCATATTTGTCAGTCTTCACTGAGTATCCCCTGGTAAAACTTTTGGTTTCTAATTTGATCCTTTCCTGTGAACAACTGTACTTATTCAAGAGGTACTGCTGCTCAAATGAATAACTTGAAAAACTTCTAGAAGATTTGAATTTCACTGATAATGAGTGAGGATACTAGTAGTCCTCCTCTACCATTTTTTTCTGACTGTTTTTTCCTTTCTTGGTAAAGGTTTCTAATCACTGTTTTTGTTTTCAGACAGCTACTTAAGGGGATTTTTCACCACTATTAATATATATCATTAATAATCTGCAGTAATGGTCTGACATTCTTACAAAATCAAAATCCAACAATATCCATGAGATTCTGAGAAAGGAAATACAAAGTCCTGCACCACGGGAGGAACTGCCACAGGTGTCAGCACAGGATGGGGACCAACCAACTGAAAAGCTGTTCTGCAAAGAAGGACCTAGGCATTCTGGCAGACAAGTTGAGCCTAGACAGCAAAGTGCCCTTGTGGCAAAGAAGTCCAATATCATCCTGGGTAACATTAGGAAGAACATCACCAGCTCAGGGACAAGGGAGGTGATCCTTACCCTCTCTTCAGCACTGGAGTTCTGAGACCTGTTATGGGCTTTCCATTATAGAAAGGGCGCAGATTTACTGGATTAGTCCAAAAAATAGCCATGAAAATAATTAAGGGACCTGTCATATGAGGAAAGCCTGAAAGAGCTGGAACTGTTCAGGCTTGGAGAATAACAGGCTCTGAAGAGTCTTAACATTGCTTATCTGATGGGCATCAATAAAGAAAATAGAGTTTTTCCAGTGATACCTGGTGAGAGGACAAGGGGAAATGGGCCCAAAGTAGAATATAGGAAATTTGATCTAAACATAAGTAAGAAATAACTCATTTTTTAAACTGTGGGTACAGCTGAGCACTTGAAAAGGTTGCACAGAGATGTTGTGAAGCCTTGGAGGTATTAAAAATGCAATTAGACCCAGCCACGAGGAACCTGCTGTAGTTAATCATCCTTTGAGGACAGTGCTCAACTAGATGGTCTCAGGAGGTACTTTCCAAACTCGACTGTGAGTCTGTGATTCAGAGAAGCAGAGTGACTTTTGGGAGTATTGTAAATTATTGCTTTCTGCTGTCTTGAGTAGTTTAGGCTTATGTGAATACTTGATTCCAAATCACAGAATGGGCTTCATTAATTAAAATTATTAATTAAATTGTTAGACACCAGAACTATGTTAGATATTCTTACTCACCCAGGCATACCACATAGCTGCTTAATATCCAATATTAAGAATTGGTTGAAACACTTGAATAGTATTTTCTAAATCACTGAGGTCACCTGTTTCTCAGAAACAATTTTTGAAAAAACATTGCTGGGGAATCTTCATCTCTGAGGGCTGGAAAAAAGAGAAAGCAGAGAAAAAAGCAAGAGGGATGATTAGACTTGCTAAAAAGTTAACAGAAAAAAAAATCAGAAACTGAAACACACAAAAAGAAAGACAACATAGTTAGTGGTTTGTGGAGAGAATGACCAACAGGAACAGTCTGGTTTGGTATGAGTTTTGGATGAAAAAATGTTCTCGTGCAAGCAAAAACTCTTGTCCCAACATGCAAACTTCCTACCCACCAAACAAAAAAAATATTTGTGTCTCTCCTTTGTTATATGTCAGTTTTTCATAAAATTCCAGGAGATATGTTCAAATTCCAGTACAGAACTAAAGACGTTTCAGCATTGCGGTATTCACAATCTTCCCACCTTCATCACTTTTGATTTGCCCATAATTCATGTTTGAGAGAACATAAAAATGGGTTTAAAAATAATAAGACTTCTATGCAATCTTTATTTATAAACTTTCATGTAAAGAAGATTTGGGCCAACACCTCCAAGACATGAATATGAGCAAGTAAAGGCGTGATTCTTAGGTCAGAACAGTATGCAAAAAGTAGTTTGAGGGCATATATGCTTATTTACATAATTAGATACGAGTTAAACTGAGATAATCATTCTGTAATTACGCATACAGAAGAAATGTTTTCTACAGAAGAGCAAAAACCCATGTAGAGTACTCAGTAAGGAGATTGTTATGACAATAATTTAATGGAATAATAGCTATAATGTCAAGCTCTTCCATATCATCTTTTGTCACTAGATATCAAAGTGGCTTACAAGAAGACTGAATTGTTTTTTCCTTTTTGTTCCATGAGCTACTGCTGATGTTAAGTAAAAAGTGCAAGGGGATCTCTGAACCTTAAATAGATGCATGTAAATCTAGAAAACAGACCAGTGATAAGTCTGGTTTTGAATACCTGCAACTACAGCTGCATGAGGTTTGCTGTGCTGCATGAACTTACTGGGTATCCAGCGCCTCTACTCCCATGTGTGAGGCAGGAATGTGTTGTACAGTGGGTAAGTGGATGCTCCAAGTGCAGTGCTCCATGCACTACCACACCACACAACTAATGCTGTCCTCTTGCTTTTATGAACAACAAAAGAATCTTAATTCTTTCATAACAGGCTGAAAATAGTAGAGAAATCTGAAAAAGGTATTGTGTCCACTAAATAAAACGCTAGAGAAAGAGATTTTTTTTTTTGTGGGCTCAGATTTAAAGAATTATTTTAGAATTTCCCTGTCTCTTACACTCCATTGCTATTACTGACCGCTCTCTAAAGCAGAATTACTGATTTGATCCAGCACAGATGTTCTTATGTTATGTTGAAAACAAAAAGGAGATTACCTGTATTTTTTTTTTTTTCCTATTTTCTCGCTGTCAGAGTTCTAACTGAAGGAGTTTACCACAGGGCTTGCAGCCAATGTTCTGGATATAGCAGGCTATAACATTTACTCTGTTTATGCAATCAAACCATGTTTAGCCTACACTTCACAAACTGAATTTTAAATTTCTACAAAGTTAAGAAGACAATATACACTACCTAATTAGGAGAGAGGGTTTTTTTAATTATTCATTCCTGCCAACTCTGTTTTGTTCCTTCAACTAAAAAATTTCTCCCTCATGGAGAACTGGAATTCCCCTCAGTTAGAAAGGTACTTTCAAGAATACCAAAAGAAAAAAAAAAAATTACTTGCTTTTAAGGCGTGCGGTAGCAAATGCCAGATGTAAAACTATGCATTGTCTGGTACGTGACTGATTAATGAATTGTGTCTTTATATTTTATTAAAATAATCAAGGAGAAACCTTGAAACTGAATCTTTGCATTTCAAAATATCATAACAAACAGTCTTTGAACTTAGAAGAAACAAGTAATGCTAGTGGTTTTGTATCCATACCCATAATTGTCTGGGGACATAAGCAAGGCAAGGTTTTGAGGCAAAGATAACCCTTAGAAGATGAACTATTGCAATAGGAGAAAAATAAAATAAAACTTCTTTGTCACACACACACACACACACACACAAAAAGCCATTATTTTGGATATATTACTGAATATCCAATTACCAAGGAAAACCAGGATTTTTTGAATTTTAGTATTTATAAATTAACTGTTCTATTATGAGATTTCCTGTTGAGAGAAGGCTGAAGATTCCTAAATGGAGAAAAATACAGTCTGGTATGATATGAAAATCTATGTTTGTGTAGAATAATTTCAAAAAATTTTTTTAGAATTTATAAAACTTAAGAATATTTTTTCTTTTTCTTTTTTTTTTTCTTTTATTATGGAAGAGTCTTTCTGTAACCAGTTTCCTGCTTTAAAAATTACTTACTACAAGATCTAGGATCACAGGATAAGCCATTTCAAAAGGGAGCTCAGAAGGTCTCTAATTCAGCCTCTTGCTTCAAATGGGGTCAGCTATGAGATCAGAATGCTCAGTGCTTTATCCTGCCAGGTCTCAAAAACCTCTAAAGATGGTAATTGCATAACTTCTCTGGGCAACTTCATGTGTCTGACTCTCTCATAACAAAACAGGTGTTCCTTGTCTCCAGTGTGAATCTCATTTCAGTGTTTACTGTCTTGTCCTCCCACCCAAGAAACTGTGAAGTTTTGATTCCATGTTCTTGATAACCTCCACATAGACATGGGCATGGGTGTGCTGCTATTCTGTTAGGTTCTCTTCCAAGATCTTATCTACTGCAGGCTGGACAAGCCTTGAGACCAATGAGGGATTTGCCTTAGATTTTTATGAAAAAAATCATGATACCTCTGTGCAGTGCTTTTTTTGGAAAATTATTTGATTCCTTACCTATGCTTCTATTTAAAACAGAGTATGGGACAAAAATTAAGAACAAGTAAATAAGTTGTACCACAGTCATTCTTTGGTCTACCAGCTGACAATATGACCTGGTTTCAGCTAATCCTAACATTTGTCTAATTTGCATCTACGTGTATCTGACTCTCATGGTCCAAATGATCTTCCAGAGACAATGGATCTATGGATTCCTTTGAATTTCATGAAAAGTCAAATAGGAACCTCTAACTGTTTCACTCACTTTCACATCTAGAATTCTTTAAATGCCCTAGAAAAATTAAAATCTATAAATCAGCATCTCTCCATCTGACTTACGGTATAGCATGTGGGCAGAATTCTCAATGGCACTCTGAAGGTTAAAGAAAGAATTATTTAAGTAAAGGTGCTGGAAAAAAGCATAATGCAACAGAGTGTCAAAAGGATACAACTGAAGTCTAGTGTTGGCACTACAATGCCTCACCTCATTACATGGAGCATGTTTTTAGAAAACAGTTCTGTCTGGAAGACAAATTAGTTTCTTGCCCCAAAAATGAGCTAGAAGGAAAAACAAACAGGAAAAAGAGAGAAAGAACTTAAAGTTGTCCCAACTTTCAGTAGATTCAAAGTATATTTTTCATCTTGATCACTATTATTCCCATAAAAGCAATTACAGTATATTCTATTGCAATTTCATGGCACACTGCCAAGCTCCAGCATTTTCATTACAATGGCAAATACCTAGAAACAGTAATCAGAAAAACAGAGGAAAGGATATGATGAGATATTTGTGTTTCATCTGTTTTGAAACATGCAAAGTGGCTGCATTTTGTCTTTCGAAGTTCAGAAAGTACCTCTAGAAAAAACAATTCATTTCCGTTTTAGAAGCATTATCTGAATAAGTGGCATTATTACTGTGTTATAATTAAAAAAATCAGATAGTTCTGTAAGGATTGTTCGCACCATTCTTTCCTCTGACCTTTTTATTATTCAGGTTATGAAAAGACTTCCTTTCCTAAAGTGCCAAATTAATGGTAACAACTTTGACACATTACAGTATTCCATGTGTGTACCGCTTCTTGCTAGATTTCACCCCCTTATTATCTCGTTAATCACAAAACAGAGGTACAACTTTTTTGTTCTGAATTCCAAAAGCCCAAACAGAAACAACAGGAAGGGAACGAGTGGCAAAAATAGATTAATTTTTGAATCTATATGTTTGAAAGCTATTATTACAATTATTCACATTGTTTCAGAATTTTTATCATAAGTTATTTTGAAATTTCAACTAGTATCTGTAGTCTAAATTAATTTTTTTTTTTTTTACCATCTATCCTACAAACACACTAGTTAATAAGTGGTCACCTTCATTTTAATGTAATATTCACCTCCTGAAATAATACAAAAATTATGGCACACTTTCTAATAATAAACGAAATCCTACTTGTTTAAGAAGAAAAAATTACCTTTCTGAGGACTGATCTGATTTTCTGAAAACAATTTGTGATTTCATCAAATATATTTGTATTCAAATCACAGTCTGCAGCTTCTATGCATATTCTACATGAATAGTGTGTATAAAGTTGATAACTGAAGTTTATATGAGCTATATATGAGAATATAAGAATTCTTTTCAGAAAGCTGCAAAACCAGCCGGAAAACCTGTACCAGTCTGATAATCCTTCCTCTTATTTGTAAAAAAACACTCCTCTTTCTAGTCCCTGTTCTGTTCTATGGGTTTTTTCACATTATATTCCCTACAAATGCAGCTCAGAAAAACAGAATTGACAGATGCAGTGCTACAGGTACTACACAGGGAGAGCATCAGCACTAAACAGAAACAGTATTTTCCTAACTTTATATTTTTGAATCTATTGGTCGAATGTCACTGGGTTTTATCATTTTTGAAAATAAATATATATTAACACATAGCTAGAAATAATTTCAACCAAAATTATTTGTAGATAGCTAGATTTGACCTCAGCATAAGTGAAAAATTTATTTTACATCTGTTCAAAGCAGTTAATGATTGCCAACGAAACAGAAATTAAGGGAATGTTATTTCCCCAGATAGAACCATAGTTACAACTTGTTTTCCTTATAAGTTCATGATAATCAAATCAGGATTAGTAGTTCTAGCCAATTATTATACACCAAAATACTAATGTATAAAATACATTTCCATTATTATATAATAAAATACACTTCCATTTGAGATCTTGAAAAATTTTCATTTGGAAATTATTATGTCTTATTGTGTGCTATTAATTTAATTTTATTAAGCATTTATCTTAATTTAGATAATAAGTATAATATTTTGGATATTAATTATCTATTTGGTACTGTAAAAAAAACAATTTATAAGTCCACATATCATTTCTCTCAAGAATTCAAGTGCTCTCCTTGTTTGGTATCATTTAACTTTTATTCCTGAAAGAAAAGAATATCTGAAATGGTCTTACTATGAATGAGAGAATAATTCTGTACTCCATGAGTTCATTAGGAGTTGAGATTAATGTAAAGGACATTATTTTTTAGGGAAATGGTCAATTTCTTAAAAATTTTGGAGGTGATATTTGGTTTTATGCCTCAGTAGCTACATTCTCAGTTAAAATAACCATAGTTTTAATAAAATATTTGAAGGTGAAGAAGAAATGGGTTTAATAATGCACTGACAAGTACATAAAATTCAGTCATGACAGGTTTTGAAATACTTAAGGGCTTGAATCTCCCACTCAGGTGAAATTCCATGTTGCAGAAAGAACCTTGGAAGTCCTGCTAGACAAGATGAATTTGAGGCAGCCATGTGTCCTGGTGTCAAAGAAAGGCAGCTGCCTCCCGGAGGTGTCCTTAGGAAGAGCATTCCCCTCCGGTCAGGGGATGTGACTCTTCCCCCCTGCTCAGCAGTGAGGAGGCACATCTGGAGGCCCAACCTGGGCTCCACATAGAAGGAAGACATGAACTTACCAGAAGAGCCATGAAGACGTTTAAGGGAATGGAACGTCTGGCACATGAAGAGAGGCTGAGAGAGACAAGACTGTTCAGCCTGGAGAAGGCTCCATGGGAATCTTCACCATACCTGATAGGTGGCAGTAATGAAGGCAAGGGACCGTGTCTTTCTTCTCAGTGGTGCTCAGTAAAAGCAAGAAGTAAGAGCAGAACTGGAATACATAAATAAACAAAGTTTATTTAAACATTAAGAAAAAAAATTCCTAATGAATTTTGCATCCTTAGTACCACATTAGCACATATGTAACAAGAGATAGGATATTTTCCCCTTTCACTGTGGTTTAGAGAGCTCATTGTTTATGAACATCAGAAGCAGGATTTTAAACACTTTAAAACTGTTGAAGACACAATTTTTCAATTTACAGGATACATCTTTACCAATCAGATTAATAAAAAGAGTCTTCTATGAATTTGGCAGAGAAACTTGTAAAAAATAGATGGCCTTCAGTGTGACATAGACAATTTTTGTCTCAGCCATAATTAAGTCATTAACAGTGGTCATTTAGGATCATAAATATTTTTGCTTATTAAAATAAAGTGCCCAGAGGTTTTCAGGAACAAAAATTGTAGGGTTTTTTACTGGATCATTGTGCAGAGTACTGAATGCTTGAACATTGAGTCAACATTTGACAGTTTTTTGACTTCAGCCCAACTACTTGGTCTAATAATATTTTTTGGTTTTTCTCTATAAGAAATGTTTTCTCTTCAGAGTTTTTTTGCCAGTTTAAAACTAGCATCTTTAATGCACAACCCAAATACTTTATACCATCTTGCTGTTTGATTTGTCAAATTTCATATCTGTTCTGTGTTTGTATTTGTTGTTTTGGCAACTACTTTCCTCAATATATATACAGTATATAGCAGCTAATTTTATCTTTGAAACATTTAACTTAATTTTGTTTTATTTGGCTTTCATCCAGCTACAGTTGTCAGGGATAATACAAATCCCAACACAGCAATGCTAAAAGAGTTACATTTGTCCCACAAATATTCTATAGTCTTAAGTGGATTTGTTTCATTTGTTTGATTTATCCTCTCTACATCCTCTTCTTTCTCAGCTTTGGATCAGATTGGAGAATGGAGAAAAAAATGTTGGATATATATGAGTAACTGTGGTCCTGAACCTCAGCAACCTCATTTTGCTAGCAGTTGCTCATCAGTTTCTTTTATATAAGCTTGACTGACTGTTAAAGAGGATCTTCCAACTGGTTCAAGTCTTTCTCACTAAAACAGGAGGACTGTGATCAACACTCAGTCTCTGCAAGACAGAAAATACCAGAATTCTGTTTTATGTAGACAGTTTTTCCTACTGTTATTTGCAATTAGGTCTTAAAAGTTTTAATTAAATTGTGCCTTCATTGAATGTAGTTTCTACCTGGGCAAATTACTGGTAAAATTCAGAAGATTTTAGGTTTCAATCTAAAAGGGTAATAGGAGTTACGAGTAGAATGGTTTTGAAAATCAAATAGGAGGTTTGAAAGAGAAAGATAAATAAAAACATATTTTAATATATGAAACAACTGTACCAAATTTTTTAGAATATAAACCACTTTTATTTCATTTTTGATTTTGTTACATGTCAAAAAATTAGTGAGTTCTTTTAAATTTTCCAAACTGCTGGCATTTGAATTATCTGCTTCTCATATCTATAAGCAAATTCTTGTTCCATTTCAGAACCAAAAATTGTATGTGATGAAATTATCTATGTAATGAAAAGAAGCTGCCTTTAATATAGATGCTATTCATTGTTTGAAAAGCTCATATTAATCTTGACTTAATATCTTGCTTTGCCATTTTTTCTATGCTTGTTCTTATATTAGAAAAAAATGCACATTATAAATTAGTTAATTATTCTGATAATTTATTGCTGTACAGTTTGCATTGCAATTTGCATTCTGCAGCAAATGCATTTTATTTTTGTTTAATTCCTGGCATTCATCTTGTTTGTGTGTCTAATTCTTTTCAATATGCTTAGAGACAAATATTCAATAAAACGAGTCTTGTCTTGTCTGCATTTGCTTTTTTTCATTGAATGTCTTATAATGAAATTACTGCATGCCTATGCACAACATCAACTGTCCCCACTGCTAAGTAAAAAAGATGTTAAATGTGTCTAACATCTAGAGAATTCAACTGTTCCATTTTACTTAGAAGGAGAAAAGATTGCCAATGTGGTAAATTTAATGCACACAAAATCCTTTAACTGAGTTGTTCATTTCACCTGAGAATTATTTTTGATCATCTGAAGATGCCCTTAATTTATAACATTCTATTTGATATTTTTTTAGACAGACATTAAATGCTGTATAAAATATTTATCAACATAATAACATCTAATTTCTAATGAACTACTAATTCCTGGATTTTTTTTTAATTACATTTCCTTTTACATTAGAGGTTTCTTCTCTTGTTCCCAGTGGAATGTACTGACAATTTCAAATTATTGTTTACTTGACAAATATAATTTCAAATATGTTTAAAGTATTCTACCAGGCTTTTTTCCAAATCACTGATAGAAATGCTCTCCTGGCATTTGTAGTGTGAGTTTTTAACCATATTTTGATATCTATTGAGCATATTACACACAGAAATGGACGTATATAATGTTTATTCTTTAAAGTCAAGGGTTTGACATGTTTCACTGTGCTGTATTTCCCAAGGAAGTGCTTCTTTCAAAAAAAGCTTATGAAAAATCCCTATGCTGGCAGTTAGCACAAGAAATGCCAAAAGTTTTTATTAGAGAGATTTATTCATCCCAGAAATTTCTGACAGCAATATCCTTAGTAGGCCTGATGCCTGAAATATCTCAAGGGGGAATCAAAACCACCTGTGGTTTTGGGTTCAGTTTTTTGTTTGTTTATAGGGTCACAGAAACATAGAATGGTTTGGGTTGGAAGCGACCTTAAAGATCACCCAGTTCCAACCTTCTTTCCACCCCATCAGGTGGCTGAGGGCCCCATTCAACTGTTTTTGACTGTTTCCAGGGGTTGTGCATCCACAGCTTCTCTGGGAACGCTTTCCAGTGTCTCACCACCCTTACTGCAATTAATTTCATACTAATATCTAATCTAAACTTACTCTTTTTCAGTTTAAAACCATTATCCTTTGTCTTATCGTTAAATGCCCTTGTAAAAAGTCCCTCTCTAACTTTCTTTCAGGTGCCCTTTAGGTATGGGAAGGCTGCCATAAGGCCTCCTTGGAGCCTCCTCCAGGATGAGCAGCCCCAACTCTTAACCTGTCATCACAGGAGAGGTGCTTCATCCCCCCCATCATCTTGGTGGCTTCTTCTGGTCTCACTCCAACAGGTCCATTCCTGTGCTGAGACCCCAGAGCTGGATGCAGCACAGCAGTGGGGTCTCAGCAGAGCAGAACAGAGGGGCAGAATCCCTTCCCTCTCCCTGCTGGCCATGCTGCTTTGGATGCAGCCGTGGGCACAATTGGCTTTCTGGGCTGCAAGTGCTCATTGCCAGGTCATGTCATTATCTAAGTGTTGCTTACAATAAGAAGTGGATCTGTCCCTCTGCAGATGTAGCAGATCATCTATGAATTATTCACTATCAAAATACATGTGACAATTGTCTTCTGTTATGAAATATACATAATTCATAAGACATCTGTTCTATGTTTTCACATTTAAGAGGTACAAAGTGCAAAACAGCAAATGGTGTAAAATGGATACATAGGAATGTTTTATTTCATATCACTTTTTCTCTCAGGCTGTTCAATAAGGGCTAAGGAGAAAGCCATGTACCAATTTATTCTATATGTGTATTTCTTCATTGTTTTGATATAAAAATTAATTTCTAATAATTCTCTTTTTGATCATAATCTCAACAGAATTAATCAAGAATAGATATCATGGGTCCATTTAGCAGAAAACAAAATGAAAAATATACCCATGCTAGATATAAATACCTTATGCATATTAAATAAGTAGTTTTTCTTACATGTGAGTTTGCAAGCATATATATTGCAGGCATATATATGTTTGTGTATGTATATATATGTATAGATACTTTGATTTTTTTTTTTTTTGGTAAATAAGTGTTTAGAAGTACCATACCTACAAGTCTTCAGAACCAAATAAAATCACCTGGCATTCAGAACTTTCTAGTTCAGGGTGCAATTAAACTGCACAATAAGCAAAAATAATATTAAATGGTCTCTGATCTCATAACTATTATTCAATGAGAAATATTCACATGCCAGGAAAACTCATTTTTCAAATACTGCCTCTGTCTTGAATAGGATACTGAATTGAAATCTCATTACAGTGGACCGTAACTCTATCTAATTGTAGCACCTTGCTTCCATGATTTCAGAGCACTTCATTTAACTTTGCTTCTCAAATTTAAATGACTTTCTAGGAAAAAAACCCTCAAGTTATGAAAAAATTTATTGAAGAAAACTTTGTACTGAAATATAGAACAAAATAACAAAAATTTTATGGATTTTGATGATTAAAAAGGACCTAGAAAAACATTTATAACATCTCCAAAAAGAAAGCCTATCTCAATTCATCATAAATTTTTATCAAAAAAGTGCATATTTTCTAAGACAAATTTATTGGAAATTTATTACTTTTAGAGCTCAGTCTTAAAATGCAGGATACTGAGAACATGAAAACAAACACAAAAATAGTCAAAGGTATATTTCTTGATATACATCTAATGCTTATCATTATACATAACTAAGAAAATTTATCTCAGTGCATATGAAAATATACTTTGCTGTCTTCTGGATTTAGACTAAACTTATAAAGTATTCTGAAAGGTTTGAAAGATACTCATGATCATCAGCTGTTCTGGCGACTCTAAGTGATGAGGCCTGGAGATCACTTCTTATTGCCATCCTAGAAGCTGTGAAGTCCTCAGTCACATTGTCACTTCTTGCTGCAGGCCAGTGGGCAGCCTGTGCAGCCAGCTTACAGTCTTGTCCTCAAATGAGCTGTTAGACTCAAGCAGTTTAAGACTGGCAACTTAATACTTCCTATCAAGTTAAACATCTAGAGATTCAGAGAAGGTTCAGAAAATAGGTATAGAAGTTTCTCCCATTACAGTTTAGAGTTCTGAGCACTTTAAAGCTAAGATTCAAGTCTTCCTTGGACTATGGGTTGGAAAAAATTAGAGGTGGTAAAAGAAGGTCTTTTTTTACAAAAACCTGAAATAATGTTCTATAAGTGGAGAGGACCATGCAGATAAGAAAAGTGAGTCCATGATCTTAACATGGAAAAGGAAATCTGAAGTTCTTCAGCCAATTCTTCTACAGGAAGCCTTTCATGTTCTTAGTCAAATCTTATGGTAAAATAGACCTGCTGTTAAATGCTGGAAGCAAGATGCTAATAAATGTCCAGTATGGGCCTGGCAATGCAGACTCTTGGCTGACTCCAGATGCCACCCCTTGGCTGGCCTTGCTCCCTGCTGGGGGCAGGGAATCACACCCCAATATGTGAGATTCCTTCTGTGCTGAATGTGCCACCTGGCAGCAGCTGGCCGATCTCTGGGGTACCAGACAGAAGTTTGGGATCAATATCACCCAGGTTCTGAAAACCCTAAACTTCCAAAGGGAGACAAAGTGTCTTTAGAAATAGATTCATGAAACTAAGTTTAAATAGTTCTTCTCTTATGTGAGAAGTATGTGGTGTTCAAAGCAAGTCCACTTTTAGTTCTGTCAGGCATTATTTTGATTATGAATGCCAGCAGGAATGAGGAACACAAATGCAAATAAAAGAAGTTTCCTAGAAGAGGGAAGTTATCTTAGGACCTACCACAAGGTGATCCATGTCACCAAAGAGTAATGTTTAATTAGACCAAGATCATAGGTGGCATAAGAATGAAAAAACCTAAATGAAACTGAATGTCATCAAAGTTTTCTAAAAGAAATTTGAAACAGTTAAAGAAGGAAAATTTGAATTTGTTGGGATAGTTCCAGGAGCAATGAAATGCTTCCATAGAAACAAGACCCATATGACCTTTCTTATGAAGTCACTAAGTTTCAGTGAGAAGTCTGTTACCCTGCACTGGATTATTCATACAGCAGCAACAATCAGAATTATTGAACTTCAGTATGAAAGACCTGTTATTTTTGAAGTATTAAAGAAAATTCTTTCCCCAATTAAATTCATTGCAGTACTGCAATCCTGGTAAGGTCATCACCTCAAAAAAGCCCAAAGTCTTTAATGAGAATCTCGAACATACATTTGCTCTGGAAGAAGTTAATGTTTTACAACTGCATCTACAGTGTATTCTTTAAAATTTAGATATCTTAACACTATAATGTAAATGCTTATCTTTTAATATTTTGCTGAAAATTATTAAAGATTAATTTACAAATAGAACCTTTTTCTGAATAACCAAGAAAGCAATGAGTAAGAGCTTAACAATTTATTTATTTTAAAATCTTTGCTTTTTTTTCCAAAAGTTTTTCCAAGACCAGTGAGTTCTCTGTACAAATGAGGATGTTTAAGATGCAGAATTCTGTTAAATTCAGTTACACCAGGAGTTAGAAGGATCTGAGAGAAAACAGTCTGACAAATAAGAGAAAAAAGCAGTAAAAAACCAAACTAATTACTGTGTTTCTAGGGGGCTCAAACAGCATTATAAAAGCTAGAAAATTTAAATAAAGCAATTGACAGCTGGTAGCTTTTTTTAACTACTCATTGCACCACTATGTTGACATCACCTATTGTTATATGATGAATGGTATAATATTTACAGATCTATTAATCAATTGGTTGTACTTGGAACGTTTTGCAATAGACAGGCTGTTAATTTAAAAATCCCCCAGAATGCTGGGGGGTTTCTTAGCATAAAAACGAGTCATCCAGCATTGCCTTCATGCTACACTGATAGTTCTTTCATTTACACTTATAAATAAAGTGTGTTTCTTTGATCATTGAAAACTGTTGAGTACTTTAAGATTTGTGACAAGTTCTGAATACCTAACAGCTTCCGCACCTTTTCTGATTTTGTTCCTGTCACTGCTGCTACATACGCTACATTAATTGCATACCTTCCTCAGCTGATCAGAGGACACCTTTTGGAAATTCACTTGCCTTTTATAAGTAATCATTTGAAACGTAGAAATCATATTTAAAAGTAAATTCAATAACACAAATGTTTATGAAAATTTGAATATATTGCACCCAACTGACATTACATTCAGATACATTTGGCTCCAGTGGTGAAGACAAAAAAGATGAGACAGAAGAGCAAAACAATCTCTGCAGTCATTATCACTTGCCCTTGTCCCCTGACCTGGCTTAGAGCCAATCTAGCTCAGTGAGCGAGCTTTTTACTCTCTGTCCCTATTCTCCTTTTCCCTTATATCAAATGAAAGAAGATAAGGAGAATGGAACTAGCAACCTAAACTTTAGTGGTGATAGGAAGGAGCTTAAGCTGAAAGTTTAATACATTTCTTAAAGCATGAAATAATGCCAGAGAAAAGGAGTGAGCCCATGCCCTGAAAAAAGTAGCCCCCCTTTTTGCACAGGCAGTGGAAAAAACACACAAACATATCTCTATCACTGAGATAATTAGCTCACGATGTACAAATACATATAATACAAATCCATACACATTCCTGATCTTTACAAAAAAATTCTTGGTTTGGATTGCTACTTTACAATAGTAAAGAATAGGGAAAGGAGACAGTATCCTATTTCCCACATCAAGAGTTCTCTTCAATTTGTAAAGGATGCCATGTGTTTCCTCACCTTTCAGAATGCCTTACAGGTGGAGGTTGTGGGGGACACAAGAATACATATTATTTATGCCATTGCTTCTTTTAAGTGCTAGGAAAAGCAAATATTGCCTCCTTCCAAAACAAAATAAAAGCTAACATAGTTTCTCATTATTTAACTTTTCCGCGAGCATTTTATGAGATAAATATTAGACCATAAATTTCAGGTCTAATTTCACTTCCTTTCTTCTCCCCATTATAGTAAATGTGAGTGTGACGGGTCAGAGTAGGGGAAACAATGTCATTAAGGCCTCTTTGGTTTAGTCTTTGGTTCAGATCAACTAAGAGCTATTATGGTTATTGAATCTTGTCAGATCAGTGAAGAGGTCAGTGTGTGTAGCTACTTTTAATTTGCGCTGTTTGGTTTTCAGCCATAGAACTGCAAGGCTGTACTACAATAAGATGTACTCTCCCTACATCTTTAACCTGGAGACGAAGACACTTCTAATTACTATCTACTTTCAGTAGAATTACATTTTCTGGCTTTTCACAATAAGACTGGTGCCCTTCTCCTTCACCACTTTAACAGTACTGATTTGAATACCCCTGATTAAATGCTTTCTACATAAAATGTAACACTTTCATAGAACTTGAGAATAAGGACTGACGTAAGGACACAATAAAGTGAGTCTAACAAAAACCTGACCTTGATAAGCTCTCATTATCATATTTTTGTCTGTGGGATGAGCAGACCACTATCAGGTGCGGTATATAGCTCTTCATTATAGATTTTGGTCTAAACTGCCCCATAGAGAAATTAATGCATGTTTCAATAGTCCATCAATTTCACTCTAATGGAAGTTTTGTCTTGAATTGGGTGAGGCAAGCCCAGCACTAGCTGCAAACATCAATGAATAAGGGAAAAAATGCCAAATAAACAGAGCTTCAAATGAAAAATATGATGAGTTTTTAATAAGCATACACAGATTCCAAATTGCAGTTTATTTGGACAAAGCTGGAAATAATTACCTGCTTAATTGTTTTCATGTGAAGAGGCCTTTGCAAGGTGTTCTCATGCTACTGTGAACAGACTTGTATGAGCATTTAGAAAGACATATTTAAATATTTATTTATTGGATTGCAACATTATCATCTGTTAATGTAATGTCATAAAATGGTAGACAAAACACAAGAAACATATTTATTAGTATAATACCACAGCAGAAAGTAATAACATTGCCACCATCCTCCAGTAACTAATGTTCAATCCATTTGCAAGAAAGAAAGCTGCATTTCTTCCTTTGTAATGCTATCATACCTAACTTGAAAGGGGCAAAAATGCTAATCAATGATCATCTGATCTGCAAATCAGGCTGTTCGAAAAGACATTTTTTCACTAGTGACTAATATAGACTATGAAAGAATCTGCTATTTTAATCCTTGTTCTGCCCCTGTATTATCCTGTAACCTCTTTTGGCCCTTGTATACTCCACAAAAAAATCCTGAATTACTATAAAGCAGCTATAAAATATCCCATAAGTATCTTTGAATACAAAACCAAGAGTACCCAAAATGCTGTTCTCAAAACAAAGACTGTCTCAAAACTCAGCATAAAGACCATGCTGAGGTATGAAATAGAGTGATAGGGGTAGAAAGAATGTTTAAAAAGAAGTCTGGATATGAACTTTGTATTTTTTTCTAATAGAATTACAATTTTTTATGCCAGAAGCAAGGCATAAATAAAATATTAAGTCATTTGTGATTTGTTTAACAAAACAGTGCAGGCCATTCCAATTAGACAGGTTTACACAGCAGTCAAAAGCACAGGCTTGACCAGTGATTGTTTATGAGTTCTTATGGCTGTTTTCATCTGGGGACAATCTTACAAATCACGAAAAGTGGAATTGTTTAATTCATCATCAAAGTAAAAGTCCTTTCAAAATTTGTATTGCTTTCAAGTTATGAACATTATCAAAATGTTTTAAGCTTGCCTCACATTATTTTTTCTCCAATTATTAGTCTAGAAGCAAAGAACCACAATTCACTTTTTTTACCAGCCAGTATGGATATGCCACAAGAAAAATAGAAGCTGCAATAAGCATATAAATTATGGAAAGAGTCAGAGTCCAAGTGTGCACACGTAGGAGACTGACTCTGTACCAGATATTCAGAAAAAGCCCTGCTTGTGTTAGCTTCTGATTTTTCTGAGTAAGAATGGCAGGAACATACCTGTACACATCACAAATTCAGCCTCGCAACAGCATTTCATTAAACAGTCTTTCCTCGCCTTTCTCATGCCTTATCCCACTGTAAAAAGAACATGGTAACAAAAGAGAAGTGCAAAAAAAATTAGTGCAGAGTACATGGCATGACCTATTATACATAATAGAACATTCCTAGTTTTAAAAAAGAAAAAAAAAAAATGAGGCAAGTATCTATAAAAATCTAGTTCAGTGAAAATGATGTACACAGTGATTGTGGATTTGGCTGACAATTTATAGTGCTTCAACGAAGTTTCAGAAAATATTGTTGCTTTCCTCTCATTCTCATTTGTATTTACAAAAAAAAAATACCATAAAAGATTCTTGCTCTAGAATCAGGACAACAAAAGGACAAAGAGGTGGAATTCAGAAGTTGCCTACAAGCAATGTCTGAGAAGTACAGCACATAATGAATGGCAAGTCAACTTGACATGGCTCCAATTGTGCAGGGAAGTATTCAGGTGAGATCAGGAACAACCCAGTTTATTTTCTGGATTTCAACACTACTGTAATATGTTATTCCTGTCATAAAATTTTCCAATGGCAAAGGAAGCAGTGATAACAATGGCAATTTTGTATTCCAGGTGAGCTACAGCAACTGCCTTGCTGTAGATTAATTATTTATTCCACAAGATCTCTTTAATGGAAAGGCTTTGCTCTAAACTGCTGACATTTTTAGCTAAAGTCTATTGTGATCAAACGTCAGAAAGAGCTGACTCAAAAGATTCATTACACTAATATTGTTACCAACTAATTCACAGGCATCTACTTGTAACCTAGTCTTTAGTCCATTCTGCTGTACTCTTATGTATTAAGTCAGGGAAATATATTCCAATTCCAATTAAAATTTAGAGCTTACTCCATTAAAAAGTATTCCACACAAGAAAAGTATGGATTAGATATTAGGAAAAGAATTCATTCATGAAGAGGAGGAGACCGAAAAAGCTGTAGAATTTCAGTAGCCTTGTTTATAAAAGACAGAATGATATAGCTGTATATAATGTGTCCAAATGCCAAATCAGCCTGTAGGAATGTTATTAAGTAAAATAAAAACTGAAGTTGATGGATGTGATATAAAAAGCCTTTTTTTTTTTTTTAGTAACTGCTTTTAAAATTTCTTTCAAAGAAATCTGTATCACTGAAGTTATTTTAAGTACATCCGACTGCAGTGATGGTCTCATCACCTCTAGAGCTCACCATTTTTCTGAGTAAAATTATTTCTAATATACAAAGTGGAAAGACCTTTCATTTGGAATTTACTTTAAGTGATCTCTGAAGCCTATACAGGTTGTGAAGGAAGGCACAATAAAACACCATCTCAGAAGANTTTTTTTCTATACCTTTCTGAGCTCTTGGGTCTGGACATAAATTATTTCAATATATATTTTAGTTTTAAAAAGTTAGGCTTTTGATTTCTGGCCCATCACTGAATCCTCTGATGACAGTGCACTCAGCTCATACTTGAAAAAAGAGCAAGTGTCACTTTAATGTTTCTGGCAGAATTACTAAGGATAATGTCTCTGCTCCACAGGGCTTGTGCATCTGCTCTCAATGTGACTAGAGAACATTCTGTGAAAACGCTGTTGAGCTTTGTGAGGGGAGCCAACTTCACAGCTACAGGAATACAACACATGATCAAAATGCCAAATTCATCAAGATTCCTGATAGTACACACAGAAGGAGAAGCTATACTGCAGAATACACCAATGTGTTATGCTCATGTGCAGGTGCACACATTTGCAAATGCGTACAAAGCATGTTGGACTATTTGCATCAAAAGCCTGTTCATGATTCAGATGTTTATATTAAAATAAACATTAAAGCTACAATTAAAACTTGAGGATTTCTCTGAGATATATCCCACATTTTTCTGAGCTGTTCTACAGACAGTTTTGTATTTTTGGGGTGGAACCCCAATTCATTTAATTTACATGAGACACCACAGTGCCCCAAAGATGTCACGTTCAACTTAGGGCTTCCAGCTTTCCATCTGCGTCTCTTGTGCATTCCTGGCAAAGGTAAGCACAGAACACAGAGAGCAGTTTCCCTTGCATTTGACCATCACATATAGAAAGGCAGGTAGTTACTACACCTCAGAAAATTCTCAGGTAGAATCCTATATTTATGATATTTTAATAAACACAGGTTGACAGAGAGCAGACAATAATCTGGGGTAAGGTCCAAGGAATCACAAAGAGAATAGCAGTCAGAAGTTCCTATGAGAAAAAGCCAAGTTCTATGGGGATGTCTTTCCTTGTCACGACACACCATGTCATGACATTTGGGCTGACAGATCACAACAATCCTATGGCAAGTAAATAGCTTTTTCTTGGTCTGTGAAGTGGAGAAAAACAAATAAAATTGTAATTAATTGCTGCTGCATTAAAACGTTTGTGAAGTAAGAGTATCCTCAAAGGTCTCATTAGGCTTTCTTTGAATGAGGACTGTGAAATCAGCAAAACATTTTTGTCAGAAATTAGGAAAGTACAACAGAAATGCAAAGACAATTCATGTTATGAATAAAATCATTCTCTTCCCATAGTGGAGTATTTAAAGAAAGATACTCCCTCAGGGATTCTTCTAAAATTTTATATATATATATATAACATACACGCACCCCTACAAATTTAGAGCTTATATATTGTATTGTAAGATGAATATAAATCTTCTTGCTTCTGGGTATATTACGTTCATTACTAGAAATAAGACAAGGGAAACTGCTAGAGTGCTGATTCTGTCTCAGGTGTCCATGGGGCTCAAATGAATAAGTTCATGATATTCTCAACAGTTCTGGGTAAATAATTTAATCTGTAAAATTATTCTGCAAGTATTTAAAAAGGAGTGTCTCAATATAAGTGTTGTACTTCTGCTGTAACTGGAAAGAGAGCAGAATCCACAGGCATCCTCATCACCACAACCCTCAGAATGCTGACACTTCTATTCTTTCATGTAGCACAGGATAAACATTTGCAATGCATATGAAAATAAAATATAACAGAAAAAATCTGGGGGGCACGGCAGGTGTAAAAATATGCCAATGTCTCTCCAGCCTCCCATCATTTTCTCCTCTTTTGTCTGGAAAGCTTTCATCTTACTACTTCTCTGTCTTGGCTGTTTAGTCTAGTTGCACATAGCCTGTCTGTTCCAATTCATTCTTGATATTCACTGTTTTTTTTCTTACTTCATTTCTTTCTTCAGAATTAATTGTTCCCTACAGGTACCAAGAGAGAGCAGCAAGCTCAGGAAGAAAAGAGTATCTCAAGCAACTCACAGCAGGGAGTCGAGAGCCAGGCCTTCATGCTTATGTAGCCTTACAAAATAGAGTGTGTCTGAATACAGCTGGTGATGTGAAAGGATATACACAAAACAAGACAGGTCAGGAGTGCAAATCCTTGTGATCTGAAAAGTCTCCTTGTGTAGTCCACTTCGACCACTCTGATAGGCACTGCAACGGCTTCAGGCTTTCAGTTAAGTTAAAACTTAACATTGTCTTGGAAATCTCAAACTTATTGCATCCTTTAAAAAAGTTTGGAACTTGAGCACAGAAAACGCAGTCTCGTAATTTAATCTGGTAGGAAGCAGGAAAACTATCTAAAAGTCTGCAGCATAATGATGATATTGGGCTGGGTTGATGAACTCTGGAGATGGGAACAAAAAAAAACCCAGAGTAGATGAATATCATATGAGGTTGTTCTTTTATTTACTTAATTCAAGACATCAGTGAATGAGAAGCCAAAAGTGAATTTTGAATTAGATAGGATTATCTCCTACTTATTGCAACATAAAACAGTCAAGCTCTTTTATAGCTCAGGTGAGCAAAGAAAAACATGAGAAACAGCAGTAGTAGTAGAGCATATGTTTGTAGGAGAGTCACATAACACATACTGTGATGAGAAAAAAAAAAGGAAAAAAAATCCTAAAGGTATTTTTCCTAGACTTAACTAAAACCTCAAATACAAGTCAGCAAGATCAGTTACAATTGTTAAAGAAAACTTGTATCATGGAAAATAGCGATAAAATGGTTGCTACCCCATCACTGAAGGATAGCTATTTTATAAGAAATAAGAAAATTGTGTCTAACCTAGAATGTGGAAGTAACTCAAGGAGAATTATGTCTAACAAGTTTGTATCACCTTGCATGCGATGATATCAAAATTGTGGTATATACTATAGGAATTCTAAATCAAAAATATTCCTATTTAAAACATTGTTTTAAACTCTCGATAGTTGCCTTCTCCCAGTTTTAAATTATCTATTAAATTATAATAAAATATTTTTTATTGGGCAGCTAGCTCAATTCCACAATTTTTGAATTAAAATAAAAAATATTTATTATAAAAGTATCTATATTACCTACAGAAGAATTAATGCAATCTATGCCATTTTTATTGATTCACATCACCAAATTAAGTCAATAACTATCTGTGATTAAAATTGTTTACAAAATCCAATCATCTTACCTGAAGAGTGAAAAAAAAAGGAAGGCAACACCTTTGATTTGTAGATTTTTAATTCTCTAATTGTAGGCTTTCTTATTCAATTATCAAATGGTACAAGGAAAAAACATACTTGATATCTTTGATAATTAACTCTTCATAATGTATTGCTACTAGGCAAAACCATCACCACATTTAAAAATTTCTTTTGTCATCATAGGATCACTAATCAAACAGCACACTTAGAAATTATTTGCTTCTTCAATCAAAAGCATCATGTCATGTCCTATCATCAGGGTGTTCTCTTCAGCCTCTTGGTAGATCTAGATTTTGACCTCACTGTTGAAAGATGGCAGAATCAGATCACAAGAAGGGCCACCCAGCACCCTCTTTTTGTAGTAAATCCAATTCAAGAATCCAGCTCTTATCTTCTACAGCTGCTAGTCAGAGGGTAAAGCCCAGGGTAAACCTGTAGCCCATCACCTCGTTCTGGTGTAAAACCTACCATTGCAACCTTAGTCTCTTCCCAGCCTACCTGCAGATCTGGAAATAATAAGGAACTTTCACAACTGAAAAAGAAGGAATATTTAAGTTACAGGCACATGCAGGCACCTTTGTATGTCATATAGATCCTACAGAGTTCTCATACTTCCCAAAAAATGTTGTTAAATTCACCTCTCATGTTCTATAAATACCGGAGTGCGTGTGATAGCGTTTACACACCACAGAGATAAAATAAACAGAAGAAATCTATTTACTCCCACACAAAAGGAGAAAGACCACTCTGTATGTTGTGTCGTTCTCTAACATCAAAATGTGGTAAATGCCTTTACCAATTGCATCATCAAGGAAATCTGGCCCTGACAGAGCCATATCTGTAAGGGTAAAATAACCCTTTGCCCTTTTCCCTCTGTCACAGTCTCATACATGTCACATCAGCTGCTCCAACAGGAGGATGTGCCATGAGGTCAAGCCTCTGCTGAGTTGAACGGGGATTGTCAGCAACCGTTTGTGACCATCTCAAACCAAAAAACAGCCAGTATTCCCCTGATCCCAGACCTCAGTTAGATGAAGGCTGTTGTGTCAGTGCCATCTCTGTGTCTCAACTCTTTTCTTGTTTCTCCAGATAGACAGTTAGGAAATGATAATATGTGCACCTCAAAGAACGCAAATATAACCTATGCACAACTATGTATACTGCAGCTACACCTATACAAAAAACTACCAATTTCAGGTTCCAATTACAGAAATAAACACAAAACGTGGAGCTGAAAGCATGGTGAAATTAGGCACACATACCAGCAGACAAGTCCAGTGGACTGCAAAAGTATTATACTAATGGGTTTTATGTAAGGGGAGGCATATATGGGTAATGACTATAAAGGCATTATATAATATATATAATGCCCATAAGGCCTATAAACTGAAAATGTTTGGTGTTAGGACTTTTGGGACCTGTATTAAAATCAGAATATATTCTTTAAAACAATGGTGAGAAAACACAGGCTGTCATACCCACTCTGTCATACTTACTCTGCTAGAATAATTGCCATTCTTATTCCTAAATAAATATCATTAACACATTTGTTTTGAAAAATTGACATGCTTTCATGTCATTTTAATGTATTTTGACTGTATTTTTTCCCATTCAAAGGGTTTACAAAATGAAACTTTTTTGATAGATAATGCCATTTAGACTTTTCTGAGGGAAGTTATTTTTTAATATCATTTTCTCTCCAGCCAGTCCAGCTATTCCTACCTGAAGGTCATGCCCAGAAATGGGGAGGGGATGACCCCAGTTGCTTCCAACAACCCCATTCTGCTCACTCCAGCCAGATACTGTGTTTCAAAAAAGAAAACACAAGGCAACTTTCAAGCTGAGAAATCATTAGACTAGACAGAAAATTGCCCGATACTATCAGAAGTATAGCACAGGTGAGAAAGAGAAGATGCCTAAATGAGAAAACAGGCAAATAACTGCATTTCGAGATGGTGTAGAGTGAACTGAATACCTCCACTGTCAAGACTGGAACTGGTATAATAACTAAATCTGCAAGTGAAGAAAACTTGCTGATAGGTATGTGATAGAAAATGATAGTCAATTTAGCTGTACAATTATTCAATAACTGTTTAAACAGCTTCCATTCTTTTGTTTTCTGAGTGATCCCTGCCCTTCCTCTAGACTACTATTAACAGTTGTCAGATTGGATTTCTTTTTGAAAAAGAAGTGGAAATACTTGGAAGTAACTTTGTTTTGTTTCTAATTGAAAAAATTCTATGACATTTTCTTAAATTTTCTCTGGAACCCATTCTCTGTACCACCACTCTTTCATCAAAGGCATAATTTCTTATTCATGATTCTTAATACAAGTTAATACACCTACAGCATTTGTGTTCTGGAGTAAGGTCTTCAAATTAAATTCATGTGAATATTTTGTTCCTCCTTGCAGCCTTGTCTTTGTACATATAGAAAAAATCAGTTACTTATTTCACTATCAGAAAAGAAGGCATTAGAACTCAAAAAACTTTTTTTTTTTCTCAGAAGAGAACTCCTGAGCTATTTATTTCATGTTAAATAATTACAAAATTTATCCTATTTGACCTGGCTATTTTAAGTGATACAACAATGAAAATCACTGGCATTTTGTAATGCTCAATCAATTTGTCAAATGAAAGAACATAAAACTGAATTGTGAGTACAGCAATGAGAGAAAATATACAACATTCTCCTCTGGTGAACAATGAACAAGAGATAAGTGGAGGTCCTTAATGCTTCCCTCTGAACTAGAGAGCAAAGGGATTTCTGCAGATCTCTATTCCTCATCCATCTGTATCCTCATATCTATTCCATATTGTCATTAAGAAACTGGGTGCTGAATTCCTGAAATTTGGATTAGAAATGTGTTGAAACACAGAACTGAACTTGACAAATTGGAGATACATCCTGAAAAATAATTGGATGTTATTTAGCCAAGACAGAAGTAGAAGTTACTAAGGGACAGCCATCTACGTAAATACACAGCGTGAAATAACTGGGGGGAAAAAAACACTCTGAGAGACATATATAGTAGTTATCTTAAGATAGTAATTATCTCAATAAGGAGCAGATATAAGCCAATGGAGTAATCCTTCTGCAATCAGCCAACTAAACCTTGGTTTCTCATATATGAACAAAAAATAAGTGTAATAACATTTTGATTTAAACTGCATTAGTAAGGACAAAGTGGAAGAACTTTGTGTCCAGCTTAAGGAAAATATTAGAAGTTTTTAAGGCATTATTCAATAGAGAATATTGAAGGAAGAGATAGAAGAGTTTGATCTCAAGGAGAGAAACTGAGATACAAATGTAAAACAAACAAAATAAGTATTCACCTAAACAAAAATTTCAGGAAAGGGGAAGGAATTAACCTAATAGCATATTTATGTGAATATGAAAAACAGCAATTGGCTTAAATTATAAAGAACAAGATATTAACAAAAACACCTTAATGACAGCATTAAGGTAAAGCCTGGGTCACACCTTTTGAGAAAGCTGTGTTATTTGCAGTGTTTAAGACTAGGCTGCACAGATGTCTCTCAGACTCTACCTGCATTTAATTGGCCCTGCCCTGCGGAAGATGAATGGACACCGAATAACCTCTTGAATTCCCTTCCAGCAATATTATGATCTAACCACCTGTAATTCTCGCTGCATTTAAATCAGTGCCAAAGCATTTAATAACCTCCCTTCTTTTTTCCCCATTATGACCTCTTACAAGAAAAGCTAATAATAGCTTACTCTCCAGTTTAAAAGGCGATGAAACAATTGCAACCTCCTCTCACAAACCACTCCAGACAGAACTGATGAGCAGACTCCTGCATGCCTGTGCTCAGACTCCAATGTAAAATGTAAAAGGGTGTGTGTTTTGCTTGGCAGTGCTTTAAGTAGTGCTGAATGTTCAGCATGTAAGTAGTAAGACCCTTCACCTTTCCTCTAACAGAATCAGTGAGCTAATGGCACTTTGATGACTGAAGAATGTGGTACAAGAAGGCACATACAACCCCCCCCAAAAAACAAACAAACAAACAAACAAAACAAACCCAAAACAATACAGCAGCACAAAATAAAAAAATCCCACTGGCATCCCTTATTTAAAAAAAACACCAAGAAACAAGAAAAAATTGTATGACTCACAACTGAATAAACAGAGAGAGCATTACCTGTATCTTTAACTGCAACCTCCTGATTGAACTCCATCCTTGGAGTTTAGGTTCTACTAAGAAGGAAAAACAACATTTTTTTCCTTCTTGCTATCTGAAAGCTAATTCTGATATTAAGGAAATATTCCACCAAGATACTTGTTTGTGTGTCTGTGTGTATTTATATACGAACATAATTACAGGTACCAAGTTTTACCTTAGAAAATAAAGACACCATCAAAGCAACTTAGTTTTCCTGCAATTAGTAGCCCAGAAAACACAGAGAAGTTCTGAAGACTTCCCACCATGAATGAGAACCCATACACACTATGATTCATCAAGGCAGTATTCCCCATTTTCCTGTTTACTTCACCATGATTTTGCACCCTCTCCACTGGGAGAAGCCTCAGAGCTAACATGAGAAATACTGCAGCAGACATGCTTGTGGCTTATGAGAAACACTTACAGATCACCTATCTTGAAATATGATTGGAAAATGAATGGTAGTTTGGTAGGAGCTGAGCTACAAAGAAATGAAATATGGTTCTGTAACTTTAAACCACTGAATATTATGGAAAGTAGAAAATTTTCATTTACCTAATACCTTTCCCCTATAGATTAGTAACTATTTCACAAAAGAGGGACACTTCATAATTTTCAGTAGGTGAGAAAGCTGAGAAGAAAAGTAAATAGACAAATAGATCAGAGAAGAAAAGTAAATAGCCAAAAGTTACCCTGTGGGCTCAAGGCTAAGCTAGGAAAAAAACTCAGCTCTTCTGTGTCTCTTTGCTTTAGATGTTGGACTATACTTATTGCAGAAGGCACCACTTAATCACACAGGCATTTTTAAATTATCTGTTTAAATGAAGATCCTTGTTGAGTAAGAAGAACCTTTAGCAAAAAAGAAAGTTCTGTGGAACTCCAGTCACTACTAATATGCTATGCTTTCCAGTTAACATTACAGTAGGATTAATAAAGGTTTTCAGAAAACTGAAGGGCTTAACTAATTATGAATTTCATTCACAATTCAGCTAGGAGTAATTAATATCCTGGGAATTCTTCCTACTCTCTTGGAGTACAAGCATTTAAAAAATGGCAATATTCCTACCCTGATTGTTCATACAGTTTGGCAAAAGAACAGGAACCACTTTCCTAACCTGCAAAGACAGGATGCTCAAGGTAACGAAATGGAGAAAATACTTGAACTTAAACCACATTAAATTACAAAAATGGAGGACAAAAGTAAAACTCTGTTGTGAAGAAGTTTGTTGCCAACTAACTTACCCGAAAGTATTGGTTCCCATCTGAGATTCAGAAGCAGAAAGATGACGATGAAAATTTTATTTTTGAAAAACAAAATGAAAAATTAAAAGCTTCTTTTCAGAAATATTGTATTCAATATTTTAAATCTGCTTCATAGATTGACTTGCAAAAACCAGATGCTTCTTGATACCAACCCATAAGGCCATAGGGTAAATGGATAAATTGCCAGTTTTCAAAACCAGATATTGAAAGTCCTGCTTCTGGCAAATTTTATATTCATATGAAAGCAATTTAATTCATTTAAAAGAAGTTCATATAACACAAGGGACAACTTGGTTATTAATATCTGTTAATATCTGTCTCATGTTAAGAACCTACAGATCTGATTCTGTGGAATCTGGAACCTGTTTGTATGGGAAGTCTGCCTCAAAAAGGATTTCATCATTCTTTTATATGCTATTATGGTTTCCTACCTCCAGCTCACCAAATTTTTTTGGTTACCTTATTCATGACTAATACAAGGAAAAATGATATACAACTTATTTTTAGGAATTCTACTGTAACCAATAAGGGGATTATTAAAAGTAAACTATAGGAATCAGAACACTTTCCTTTTAATTTAGCCTCAGTGGGAATAATAAGTCACATTCTCTCTTGTACTGCCATTTTTGAAGTCCATAAACATAATTTTGAATGCAAGCAATCAGGTATTTAGGTGGCCCTATGGATTTCAATTCCACAGTATTTGACAAGGTGATCGTTCAGAGATTGGACTCAATTATATTAGAAGTCTTTTCCAATCTAAATGATTCTATGATTTTATAAAGAGCAAAATGATTTTCAAGGTTTGTTTTTTGGTTTTGGTTTGTATTTTTTTTCCCCTTGAATTGTATTTTATCAGTTTTCAGGTTTAAGGAAAGGTTTCAGAGGAATATCAGGCTCATCCTTACTTACTCTTTTTTTTTAATTTTTTTAATAGATGGGATTGGATTCAGATTCCATCAATTTAAGCAGACATAAATCATTCTTCCCAACCCAATTTGGGAAAAAAATCAGTAACTGTACAGTTTTAATTTCATAGGTTAATTTTGAAAAGCTACTTTTAACTATTTCCATTTAAATAATCTCATTATTAATTTAATCAATTTCTCAAAAACAAAAAATATTTCAGGCTAAAGAAAAAAATTTCCTGTCTATTAATCATAAGACTTCTTTATGAAAATAAGGGTTTATATTAAACACGCTAACAAAATTTTAGTCAAAATCTTTATTTTTCTAAACTTTAAGATTATGACTTGAATGACTGTGAAATATTACAAGTGTGAAACTCACTTTTATTTCATATGGAAGAACAAAGAGGAGCAATGCTGTTTATTGTCAGGCATTCCACTTGAAACAGAATGCAAAAGCCACCAAAGGGATGTAGTTTCTGCTGCCACAATTGACCTTAAACAAAAAAAATAATTATAGTTATTGAAACCAGAGAGAGGAAATTTCTGAATAAATTGTTTAATCCATTATGCTAATCAGTCATCCCTCTTTGCATCATTATAGTTTATCTTTCATAGTTATAAATAGAAGAAACTGCTGGAACCAAACAGAAAGGTGTACAACTGTATTATTATAGCAACTAATTTATAAAATTTAGCTCATGAATAAAACATCAAATAAATGTTTTCATAATTAGTTTTTCTTTTCATGAATAATGGAAAACAATCACAAACTCATTTGCTTGTTTTTCTATTTTAAGGTGTGTTACTGAAGTCCTAAATTGAATGTTAGAATCTCTTCAGAGAAAATAGGTAAGAATGTTCCATCTTCATCACTTTTTCAATAAGCAAATGAACAAGTGTTGAATTAGGAGAATAACACCAAAACAGTATCTTTGACTCTTTCAATTTACTTTCAGTCATGCTCAGCATACTTTTGTATTCATCTCCCATTCACTTAGTGAATATTCATTTTTCACAGGAACTATTACCAGGAAAAAAAATAAAATAAAATAAAATAAAATAAAAATAAAAAGAGAGAGAGAGAAAGACAAAGAGAGAGTCTCATCTGTTCTGTGCTCTTTTACATCTCTTGAGCCATGTACAAATGAGAGAAAATAGCAACATTTGGCTAAATGTAACTCCTTCTAATGCCTCTGCCAAACTAAAGAGGAAAGCAGACATCCAGTGCCTCTCACTATTTTCAGTGGTATATTTTCTATTGCAAACTGAAGTTACCAGGCACCACTTAGAGTGGCTTGGAGGCTATTCAGACTCATTGTGAGCAGGGAGTGGTTGTAATCATTCACATGAAGCAGAGACTTGCCCCTGGATCCGAAAAGATCCAGCCTCTTAGTCCAAAAAAAATCAGGCTTAAGTTCATGTTTCACTCTTCACCTTCATTTCATTCACATTAGTGGTAGCATATATGCTCACAGTAAAACCAAAGACAAGTTTTCCTCCAAAGATTGTATCTATTGAAGTCACTAAATAAGCCAGGCAAGAATGTGAACATGCATTTTGCATCTCAGACCAAGCAGAAGCATGTTGTTGTTTTATGTCAACAATTAGTGCAGGTGGTGGACACTGTTCTCAGTCTTGGAGACTCAGGTGTGGAACCAGTTTACAAGGGCTCTTGCACAAGTTAAAGCTAGTTTTCTATAGAAATACAATGAAAATAATATAATAAAAAGCAGTTGAACTGTCTTCTCCTACTTAAAAAAGTATTTTTTGTTTTGCATTAGAAGAGTTTTCTGACTCATGGTACAGCATTGCTAATGCCTTTACAAAATGCAAGACAAAAGAAACTGGAGAGAATAAGAAAAAAAACCCCTATATTTGACAACCATGTGTAGAATAGAACATTTTTCTTTTCAAAACCCCTTGCCAGAGTCCTAAGACAAAGGCATTTGATGACTCAGCCATGGTTTGCAGCTCTTTTCAACAGATTCTGTGCATGTTCACACAATTACACACATGAATATGATAAAATACAATTTAATCTAAAATCATCACTCAGTCATTAAATCATTCAGTAGGTTAATATATTCAGGAATGATGCTGTGGGCTAAGCTGGTGTAGCCAAGTTTCAAAGCATTAAAACTATTGTAAAATTCCATGTCGTTTTTTTTACCCTAAACTACTATTCCTTCTTGAGAGACTCAGGGAACTTGTGATTTATACATGTCTAAAGCCTAATTCTGACCAATCCTAATTACTTCATGCAGATCAGGTGCTCAGTATAAGACACTGTTCATAGTCAAGTCATAAAAGAAATTTTTGTAAGGATAAGTCTTTTTAGTAAAGATAATCAAGTCCTCTGTGGACACATGGCAAATGGAAAATCATAAGAGAAGTTTATTTTAGAATAAATATATGATGTATATAAATGAGAAGAATATCATCATTATTCTAAAAGATTATATAGCACTTAAAATATGGTCCTTGCTTTGTAAGGAAACATATCCTTTCTTTTCCCCTTAAGACTTGAATTCTTTGCAGTAACTGCCAAAGCAGGTAATGAGATAAGTTCTGCACAGAGGCATAAACCATAGAAATATGTTCCACCTTTTAATTAACATTAAATAACTCTGTCTTATTGTGGTTGGAATATTCTGTCCCTTTTTTTTTTCTTTTCTTACAGTCATCAGCATTTAACTTTAAAATAACTGAAGGAATGGATAACTGTTTCTGATAATACAGAAAGATAAAACCTCAGGAGGATGGTAAATCAGGATTTTAAAAAACCCTGACTGTATACTCTCAGAATTCAGAATTTTAACTGTTTTAAAACTGCTGTAAGTTTTTAATTCATTCCAGAATTTGAATGATGGATTTTAGAATTATAAAGCTTATACAGGTTGTATGTGGCTCAAATAATTTGAGGCACAACAGGAGAAAATATGAAATGATAATGTTTCAAGTGAGAATAAAACATTCATTTATTCCATTAAATCTAACTATTGCTTATTGAAGCGTTTGCTGATAATTTAGAAGTTTGTTTTCAATCGTTTAAGTTTTCATAGAAAACATGACAAAAAGTGAAAATAATTGTTAATTTAAATTATATTATCACTTGACAGTAATTAAAGCAGGGTGTAGAAATTGCTGCATTTCTAATCTTACTGATTTTATGACCTTTCCTGTGAAACATAAAGCTGATTCCACTTCTCCAGAAAAACAGAGGTAAGCAGTCCACAAGCATATTGAAACTACATTTAACTACTTTGCAAGCTGATTAGTGTTATAATAACAATCCCTGAATTATTGCTATTTTGCGATGTGGTACCTAAATCTGTATGATCTCACAATGATTCGTTTTGTTCCAAAACATTATTTTCAGGAATCGTTCATAAGGTCAAGACTTGTTCCAAAATCCTCCCAATTATTAAAATGTAATTTTTTTGAGCAAAAATAATGATTCTATAAGATAGGAAATGTCTTAATCTGCCTTACAACAATCCTGCCATACAAAAATAAATCTTCCAAACCCAAATTCTTTTACAATAAAGGGCTTTAATCTAAATTCCTTGTTTTCTCTCTTTCCAATTATACTCCTCACCAACTTGCTTTAAACATGAATAATGCAATAATGTAAGAACATACCCCCTGGTCAGAGACTTACATGATTTCCAGAATAGACATTTACAGGCAATTATAATACCAAGGTAATTACATACAGAATCATGTGAACTCTGAAAACCCACTGGATGGTATTCCCCTGTAGGTTACAGATTCAGCAAATCAAAGTGTTTGTTAGAACAAAAACTTTCTTTTGGTAGCTGAATCCACCTTCCACTGCCTGTGCTCACTCCTACTAAAAATCCAGAAATACCGACACATTTTACAAAAGCAGTCCATGTAAGGGCCTGAGCAAGTCCCAAGCACTGGAGCATGGGAAAACCAAGACAATCACAAATTCAGAACCTTTAGATAGTCCAGTCACATTCTTCTTTCTCAGTCACACAACTGAAAGCATATTCCAATTGAGCAGATCAGGGCAGCTGCCAAGATAAAATATGACTTTGGAATCCTGAAACTTATTTATGTCCAGTTGCCAAAATGTTTTTCATTTTAGGCTCTCCTGTCATTTTGGTAAAGGTTCTCATCAAGGGCCATAGGTAACTTTTCAGCACAAGAAAGTGAATAGTGCTCTTGATCAAAAATGAAAAAAAAAATCACAAAATATTGTTTAAAAAATGAAAATTCACGGTTCAATATACCATCTTTTCTTATGAATTACATTTGAAAAAATATGGTTTAAAAGAAGTGCAAGAGACATCCAAATTCCATACAGAGGTGTATTTACTATGATGATGACAAAGAATAATCAAATACCTGCAGTTTTTTGTCACCAGATCAAAATGACAACGTAGAGGCCATCTATGTTTTGCATCTACTGCCAAATTCTGACAAATTAGAAATCAAGGTGTAAAATTATCTAATTGACAGAGAGGACTGATTAAAAAGGTAGAAAAGGAGCAGAAAAAAAGACACTAACAAGCAGACATGGCAATTGTAAGGTTTTCTATATTTAATCTTGCATTTCACCCACAACATTTTATTAATATTTTGATATTTCCTATCACTTCTTATGACCCATGCACTTGTAGTTCACACTCATTTGCAGGCAGGCATAACCCCTTTTGAATTTATACAGTTAATCGTTTCATTGCATACAGCTTCAAATCTTGAAAATAACTTTGGTATTTAGTCAGTCATGTCACTGCATGTGGCAAATGACCTGTGACTACAGCTACCCTCAGTGGGGATGTGACAGGAAGTGACAATAAGAAAATCTGTGCAAGTTCTGACTTAGGGTAACTTGTATTGTTACAAGTAGATTAAAAAAAAAGAAAATCAAACAACCCATAAACTGTACCCTGAGCAAGTGGCTCCACTGGATCTTATTTGTGCTTCTACAGACATAACAAACCAATTATAGTTTTAGAAAGAGATATTAACGTGTACAGGTAGAAAAGTCCCTCCTGGATATGGTAGGGTCATTGAAAATGCAGGTAAGCCAGTGCAAAATGGCAATGCAGAACAGCTGGGATCTAACAACATTCAGCTGGTTTGGTACTATATAAAACAGAGGCCAGAGAAATGTGTTCCTAGGCTGAATTCAAACATTTAATCTCAACAGTGATCAGCCAAGTGACTTAACCTTGAGAATGTTTTGTTCATCACAATTAAGTAAAAAGCAGCTTTTATGATTGTAATTGTCTATACAAGTGAATTCTTGTACAAAACTTTGGTTTAATAAAACAGCAAGATTTTGACGTGTTTTTTTCATGATTGATGGGACATTCTAAGTTACTTTTGTATTTAATCTATCAACTTTTGTTTAAACTTTATGAAGATATATTACATGCACATCTCAATACAAAATTAAGTTGTGGAAATGCTCTAATATATTTCAAAATTTCACACTTAATTAGGCTTTTTGAGAAATTATAGCCCTTTTTAAGTCTCAGGGAGTAAAAGATTATATTTTTCAGTAACAGACAGAAAGTCAGACAAACTGACTGAGAAAGACCTGATTTCTTACAGAAACAAGTATAAAAGATCACTGGATTTTGACTTCCAATTTCAAATTCTTTTCTCTGGGTAGAAATCACTGAAATTATTAAAGATGCTAAAAGAAAATAGTATTCTATTTTCTGTTGAAACACAGTTTTCAACAAATTTCTGTATCAACTGCTTGTAGATCAGATGTCAAATGTGTGATTTCTTTTCAATCCATGCTGATAATTAGTTTACTACTTTCCTACTTCTGTTTTGTCCTTATTAGCAAAAAAGGTCTGAATGGCCTTCACATACAGATGAGTTAACACTTCCTAAGTTATCTTCTAAATATTTCCATGCACAGCCCTACTCATTAGCATAGGTTTGTCTATTTCTATTCATGTAAATAAAACTATCTAGCTTTCTAGATCAGTCCCAAAAGCATTGCCTTTACTTCAGTTTCCCTCTGATCAAAGAATACATGATGAGTGGGATAAGCAGAGACCTTGAAAATAGAATATTTACTGAGCTCTTGTTTGTCTACAAAAAAAATTTAAATGTTCAGCATTAAAGGTAAGGCCACTGGAGATTTGCCTACACAGCGCTGAATAAATATAAGGCATGTTTGGGTTTGTTCCCTTGTGCCCTAAACTCTTTCCTCCCACCCCCTAAAGTAGTTCCCTACAGCAAATTGGCTCCATCAACATGTTTCTCTCTCTTTTGACTTACATGGCAACACTCCAATATTTACTTGGTCATTCTCCAGTGAAGTACAACATCTTTTGGTACTAAAGACTCTGAAGATTATAATTGATTTCAAACAACACTACCACATATACGCTGAGTTTGTAAGGATCTTCCAAGACAATTTCAGACTTTGTGGGGAAGCCTTGGTTTGTTCAAGGCAGCACTGAAGAATGAAGTTCATTATGTCACAATCTATTTGAACTTCAATTAAACTTGAATCTGTGGATATCCTTGGCTCGGGACTAGTACATAGTGGAACAATTGCTACCTTTTCCCATCAGGAGGGAAATAATTATTGCAGGAACTCATTTGTGTTAGTGACTTCTTAAAATTTCAATATGAATATGAATCTAATTAGGGACCTAACACAGATATTCTCCTGTGTTAACATATATACACATTGCTCTGACATTGTTACATTAAAAAAAAGTTAAAATGAGTGATGCAAGAACTTCAGAAGCCTTGGGGTTTGGAAAAGCTTCAAAAACCAGCAAAGACATACACAGTCAAAGAAGGAAACAAAGAGAATCCCACAATATCCTATGATCTTCCCTCCCATCCCAGATGCTTACCACCAGAGAGCTTCTTATCTCTATCATCCTCCACATGGGGACAACCCAAAACTGTTTCTTTGTAGAACGAAAGAAGTTGCAACACAGATGCTTTTTGTGCTTCTGTTGTCTGCTTCTTTCTCTCAGTTGCTGCTCCTTGCTGTATAGCAGTTTTGTGTTGACCTACTGGCAAATTTGATAATAACAGACTGCTCTTTAAGAATTTTTACCATTCTCATTGTAAAATAAAGTGGAATGCCGTACAGCATCTTCTAGCTCCATTAATTTCATCGTAAATGACTTTCAGTATTTGTCAGGATCTGCCAATTTAACTTTCCATTTTGCTGAGCAAACAAAAGATGGCTACCAAATGTCAATTCTCTCTACCCATGTTTGAGAGACATGAAGTAAAAACAGAAGTAAAAACAGACAAAGAGAGCAGAAGCTTAAGTTGAATTTTAATTTTAATACTTTTTTAAAATTCGACGTCAAGCACACTTTTTTCTCCTCTGTGTGTATGTGTGTCTTTGTGTGGGTGCAAAAATAAAGCAGATTCTTAGATACTGTGGCACAAATGGATCTCCTGTACCCAGGAGTTCTCTTACATAAATCATATATATAAATAAAGCAGATCCACTCTGTTTGGCTGTAGTGTGGCATGTTCTGTCAAACATCTTTGGGTGTAGAAACACACAAACTTGTCCATGCAAACGCTTCTGCAGGAGAGTCTGAGATTATGTATATAGCTGTAACCAAAGTTAGTCACCTTTCAAAATTGTAATTGTATATAAGAGGGCTGTTGCACTGAGTATATCATTAAAAACAGACTAAAATAGTAGCAGAACAGCTACCATGAAAAATTCATGTTGCGAAATTAACCTATCCATTTTAACAATATGTAATCATGCATAAGAGAAGGTTTCTTTTAGGAATGTAGAATGACTCAATGTTAAATTATATGATGGCTGAAAGAGTTTAGGACTGTTCAGAATCTAAAACATAAAAACAAGGTCTGAAAAAAACATAACTCTGGAACTCTATATATAGAGTTATATGTATATATATTTCTTACTGAGAAAGCTTGCTTACATGGGAAGCTTTTATTCTACTCTTAGTAGCAGGAAACAAGAAAAGATATTCTCAGCTTTTGAACTTCAGCTTGAAAATTCCAGTATAAGAAAATCATGGGAAAAAATCCCAAAGGACATGATTAGTGTCCTAGCTGTTCTTTAAGCAGCCTGCCCACTATTTTCCTTACTTTGATGGTTAACTAAACACTAGAGATTTATTGTTGGCTATTTTAAGAGTCCAGTTTTTGAGAGCTGCAGAACCAATTGATTTTGCAAGAGTAATAGCATATCAGTACCAAAAAGGAGAATGACATCAAGCTATTGCTATTGTTGTACAAAAATGATAATAAAAAAAATTGTCTCTGTTGTTTCTTCTTATAAGGAAGGAAGGAAGGAAGGAAGGAAGGAAGGAAGGAAGGAAATAGAGAAAGAAAAGAAGAAGGAGAAAACTGAAAAAAACAGCAATAGAGAGAAGTCTGTATGGTACCCACACCTAAATGTAACAAGAATGAGAATTGCTGAAATTATTTGCTCTGAGAGGGTGATAATTTCTGTCACAATGTACAAATTAATAGCTTTTTTCCCAAGAATGGTACCCACACCTAAATGTAACAAGAATGAGAATTGCTGAAATTATTTGCTCTGAGAGGGTGATAATTTCTGTCACAATGTACAAATTAATAGCTTTTTTTCCCAAGAATACAAGAACTGAAGTCTAGCACAAATATAGAATGTACAAAAAAAATTAATGAACCTATAGTTTAGCTACTTCTATGACTTCTAGAAAATATTTTTAATTACTGCTTGTGTGTGATAAAAATGGAATGATCTACCAGGGAAAATAATGAACTTATCAGGGAAGTGAATCTCTGTTAAAAAATGGGTTGACTTCCCAGAACAAGGAACTGGCAGATTTCTCAGCACCAACTCTTTTGCTTCTCAATGCAGCCATGATTTCTAGAAAAATACAGACTCTCCTTTCTCAGAGATGTAGGCAAGGTATATCAGAAGATTTTCTGTTGAATTCAACAGTTATTGGATGAAAACTAGTGAGTAGGTACTGACAAGGCCCCAGAAAAATTCTGTTATATATTTTCAGCCTTGACCTGATCTTGCCCTGGTATCACTGGCTAGAATGAATCTGCTGGCCAACAGAATAACTTTGTTTAAAGCAGAAAAAGACCACAGTAATAAAAATGCCAGAAATATAAAAAAATTGGATGTCACCAATCATGAATAAGATCCTCTGTTCCTTTTAAGTAATTTTCTATTAGATGAAAAAAATTATCATATTTAATTTATATGATCTTTTTACCTGCTCAAAAATTCTGAAATTCTGAAAAACTTAACTACTGACTATTTTCTCTTTAATAAACCTTAAGTCATGCTTTCTTTACAAGTCCATCATGAGACTTAAGGTTTCAGAATTAATTTTGAATGGAAGGCAAAAAATTTCATGTGATACCTTGTTTCCATGGTTCATCCCTTCCAATAGAGTATCATCTGTGTTCTGATTTATCTACATATATGGAATTCATCTGATGCCTTAAGTTTTAGCTTTCTAAGAAGTGAATGAAACTTCAGAGTAATTTCCTACTTTCAAGTATTTCTCATCTCCATAAATATAAATTTCAAAAACAATAAGAAAAACCATATGCCTAAGTATTTTACTGAGTCTGGGAAATATATTTTATATATAAAAGCTTATAAAATGAAATAATTTTTTTCCACACACATTCTGAAATAGTCATGCTAACATTTGTCTATTTTTATACATGTTTCTTCTAGAAAAAAATGTTGCTGGAGTATTCTTGGAAGCAGGATATAAAAAGAATATGGTCACAGGGTAATTTTTTTAAAAATGTATGAATATACTTGGGGTTCTTTTACAGTATTTATTCTGCTCTATAATTCACCAAGCAGTATGAATTTAGTGTAAAGACTTTTTTTCTTAGGTAAATAACTACATTTTTTCTCCTGGATTACAGAAGAATTTTGGTTCCATAAACACAACACAAGAGCAACACAAACTGTTACTGGCATGTCCTGTTTAATTTTTAAAGCAAAGCATCATCTTCTTTTCTTCTTGAAAACAAGAGAAAAAGAAACAATGAGTATCTCACATTAAAAATTAATACCAAGTTTGACAACTGTTATGTGCTCGAGTTAACAAAGATAATTTCTGTGATACTGTGCTGTTCATTTTTGCAGAAGTATTTTATTTGTGTGGTCTTTCATGGCTGTGGGAAATATGCAACAATGCTATAAAAGAAAAAGAAAAGGAGGAATCTTCTGAGGATATTTAACCACAAACATATTATGCTTTCTTACAAAAAAGAATAGTGAAGCAGTGCATCTTGAATGGATCTACTCATTGAAAAACAAATATAAGTAATGAAACATATTCTAATCTTTTATATTTATATATATATGGTCAAAAATAATGAATTCTCCAGTATGGTTCACAGAGATGAATGCTCAGAAAATAGACTTACCAACCAGCCTGAGGAAAAGAAAAATCAGATTGCTCTTGCATCAAAACTTTATAACGAGAAAAACAATTTGCACACCAAAAACAACATGCAATACCTTTGACCAAAATCAAAATCTTAAAGGGATTCTTGGAGTCAAAATAAAATTATTTTCTCGGTCTATTCATTTTTAGATGTGATTAGACAAGGGAAGTTGGGCACACTATGGAAAACCTTCTGTCTTCACACTATCAGACTCTGAAAAATAAAAACGTCTGACAGGATTCAGTGACTGCGTGTGCATTCATAGTCATTAGACTTACCTTGATTTTGTGACATTTAGATGGCAAGAAAGTTGTGTGGAAGAATGTCTGAGAAGTTGATTCCTTATATTAGAGCTTAATATTAATGTATTTTTTGCCACTTCCTCTCTTTGCACTAAAAGGTGCTCAGTTCGGAGAAATTTTTTTGTGATCTCATTATGCATATGAAAATCTAATCAGAGTACAAATAGAGTGTGTGGCTGTGTTTATAGTTACATTTGCACATGTGTTAGTCCACATATTACTGACAACCAAAGTAGAAAACTTTCCATGTTTCAGACCTCTCCTTTGTTAAGGGTCTTTCCTTCCTTCATCTTTTGAGGTCTTTCCTGTATTTGACACTCACCATTGCCAAATCCTTAGCTAGAATTTCTGCTCAGAAACGAACTCCTCCTTTTGGCACTAGAGCCCAGCAAAAATTATGACTGATTCCCTAAGACTAATGTCTTTAATTATTCCAAAACTCAAGTCTGGAGAGGACAACTTGTGGACAGGTCTCTACAGCCTTACTTGAGCATAATCCATCAAAAGCTATATCCTAGATGATGTCAATTTACTAAGAATTAGGAGAGGCTTAATTAAAATTAAGAACTTCAGTTCACAAATGTTTGATGCCAGACTTATTTCCAGGGCCCTGTCAATAAAGTTGCTCTAAGTGGAGGAAGCAAAAGCCAGAGCCAAGCACATGCTGCCCTTCCAGACTACAATAGAAAAATGGTCACACTTATGTGTTTGAGGTTTTTCTAGGCCAACCACAATGCTTTCCGGGAAACTGGTGAACCAAAGAGTTTATTTTCCTTATTTTTTTTTTTCCAGTTTTCCGTATACTCCCATCTACTTTTTACAGCTATTGTAAAAAACCCTAAAATTTTCAACATATTAATGAAATACAATTCCCTCAAAGTTTTCATGGATTTTTTTCCTTTTATATTGTTTGATTTATTTCAGACTTTAAAAATATTAGCAAGGATTATTTCTGATATTTCATTTTACATTAAGAATGATTCACAATATGGATAGCCCTTACTATTAGCATTACTCATAGCTTGTTAATAACTGGAGTTACTGCTTGCCTTGAAACTCCATCCATCCCCTCCGTGGCTTGGCTTGGAATGCAATTAAGTTTATTTCAGGCATCACAACACTGCTTTCAGATTGAATTGTTACATCAATCATCACATAGTAGGACAGGTTACTGCTGCAAATTCAGGATGTAGAACTATTAGTGACATAAATGGGAGCAGAGTGGAACTGAGCTTCATTAATTAGAAAGGAGAAGAGCAGAAATGTTTAATGAATTTGTGTCCATATCAAGAGACCTCAAAATGAGATAAAAATTGTCAATCATGTCATCACTATTCCTAAGAATAAAACATTGCTTATTTGTTATTAAAATATTTTAAATAAAGATATATTAGAAAAGGTGTTTGATTTGCAAAATAAAGGAGAATGTTTTATTTTAGATGGAAAAAATAATTTTGTGTCCATCTTCACAAAGAAAATAAAAAAATAGTCTTTTATTGACACAAATGAACCTTCCGGTACTTTTTTTTTTCATTTCAGCTACAGAATCATAGAAAAAAAATAATCAGTTTGTCGCATAGGTCCACATAGAAGACTCCTTATTGCTGTTTGTAAGCTTTCAAAAGCTTAGTTCTTACCCACTTTTGTAAAACATTTTGAGATCCTCAGCTCAAAGGCATTGCATAATTGCAAAGCATTACTGTGTTTATGCTGTTACCCTCAGGATATAAAACATAAGAAATTTTTGTGGCCTGTGATTTCACTCTCTCTACACTGGTCTGCCTTGACTATTTCTACTGTTGTTTGCAGCTGTTGGAACTGGAGCACAGTTGTATTTTTTTTTAATTGAAAACTGCTAAATATTTTATTTTGAGAGACCTTTCCCAGTTTGAGACAGCCATTTTCCTTTACAGTCTTCAAGAGGCTTGTGTATTGGAGCTTCTGAACAATTGGCTCAGGTTATGCTCCATAAATATTCAACAAATTTGCCCCTCCAGTAAAACCACGTTGATGATCTGCTTTCATGAGTTGTTAATCACATTCCACCCCTGCTGTGAGGGCTTGAATCAGCCATTCAGTACAGATACAGTTAGTTTACAGATCTGGGGGTGGAGGCTGGTGAGCAGAAGGGTCAACAAGGGGCATTTATCCAGAAGTGGAATAGCCAACATGGATTATATTATTCTGTAAAGCTGCATGAGCTTTGCAAGCAGTCTTTCAGTGAAGACAGGCACTAATGATCCAAACTCCAAAGATTACCTTTGCTTTGTCCCTTCAGTAAAGAGTGTGTGCATAGAAAGCAAAAAGCCTGGGTTTATTAACAAAATTTAAAAGCTTTATTTCCATATTTTAGGTGAAGAAATGAGGCTGGCTGGTTTCTCTGGGATTTGACATTGTTTTCACATAGTCCTTCAGTTTTAGTTAGTTGTTGAAGAAATCAGAAATGAAAATTAATATCTCGGGCAGGAAAGGGCTGATGACGCATACTAGATGTATGAAGTTGGGTCAGTCTGCACACTGAAGAATAGCTTCTACTCGAGTGGATTTACATGTATATTGTCAATCAGCATCAGTTTTAGGTTCAAGGACACCCTGAGCAGGGGGAACCACAAAGTCCTTCATTCCAGCCTGCTAAGGTTCCTCCTCCTCTTTCTTGAAAACCTTTTCTCTCATTTCCAAAAATAAATGTTGCTCTACATTTTCTGTGATTCACAGGTTCCTCTAATCTGAGGAATTGCTATACTAAGGAATACTTTTGCTGAGGAATTATCTGATAGATTACCTACCACTATCTGTTTCAGTCCTCATAGAGAGCATTAGCGAGTCACTTTTAATTTCTTCTGCCTTAAGTAGGACCAGAGCCATTAAAGTAAGGATTTCCTTCATTCTTTCCTTTTGGAGTGGCTTCCCCCTCATCAGGTCTATTGAAAAAAAATATGTTTCTTTGGTCTATGTGAAACAATAACCCTACTACTCTTCCAAGCACACTGCTGCTGCCAGGCTACAGTACTAATCTCCAAACACTGTGATGCTATCTAGTGTTTGGATAAAGGATCTGTCAAATATAGTCAGCCATTTGTCAAGTAGTATTTCAAAGAATTTTGTGTCACCCATTTCATTCAGGCACCGGACAGGGACCAGTGTTACTCTAGATCAGGGTAGACTACTTGGTGCTTTTCACTGTATGTTGTGACCTGTAATGCAATCACCAGTCATTATACCTACTTTTGTTGCTTTGCCTAACTAACAAAACTGATCTTCATGACTGACAACACTGTTGTGTGTGTACTGAGAGTCCATGAGGAAGGAATTCCAGAAGCACCCTGAGAGTGAAAGGTGCTCCTTGTAGAAGTGTCTTCCTACACAGGAAGGTAACAAGTAGAGCTTAATACTATCTCTGACCATGAGCTTGCTTTCCCCTTAAACTTTCACCAAGGTTCCCCTCAAAACCAAAAAATCTGTTGTGATTCAATGAGACCCATGAAAGACTGATCTTATCTGGGACTTAGCAGCCACTACAAACTGTGCAAGAATATTTAAGTGTCTGCTTAAGTAAGACCTATGGGAAATGAGTGTCAGCCATCCAGACAGTGAAAAAAGCACCCATATTTGTTCAGATAAATGCACTCAAACAGGTTGATTGATTTTTGAAAAATAATATTAGGGTTTTTTTCTAACTGAATTTTCTGCTAAACAAAGTAAATATTTACCTAAAATGGATGTGGGAGCAGTGTTTTTAAAGTATTTACTGAATCTTTTTATACGCAACTGCAGAAGCTTTGTTTTAGAAGAAAACATCACTACATAGAAACCTATAGATATTACAAACATAATTCACCATTAATTTTCCCAAAGTATTTTGTGATGGCTGCTGAAAATATATTATCACAAAGCAATATTTTGTTAGTTATTGGAGCCAGCAAAGAATTGAGGGAAAGTGATACAAAAGAAATAAAAGAAATATAAATAAAATACAAACAAAGCACAAATATGAACAGTTTGCAGTTTTCCAGTATTCACCAATACAGTGTTTTACAAACTGTACATTCCCAGACTACATTTGTTTAAATGCTTAATCAATTTAAAGGTTTTTTTCTGACAATGGTGTAAGCAAATTAATTTTTTCTTTATGCTGAACCCAATTTAACAAATCAGAGCTCCTACCCAGGTAATTTGCTGACAGTTAATTCACACTTTCCATAATGTGAACCCCTTCTGAGTTCACAGCAATGCCTGTTGCCTTACAGAAACCACTACTAAATGCACCCCTGCCAGGTGCAGCCAGTAGTAACAGATACAGCCAGCTATAATTTCTGTATTCAGACAAAAAATCCACTATTTTATTTAGGATCTAAGGATTTGAGTCAGCCAAGTTTACTTGTTTGTGGGGTTTTTCACTTCCTTCTCCCATCTGAAGCGCTAGGTTAGGCACCCAAATGGAATACTCCTTTAAATGCTCCTTGGCCTGATTGAGAGCATGGGTTGCACTTTCACAGGCTCCTATGGAAACAGTGCATTCCATAAAATGTGCTCACTGTCCTTTACTGCATTCCCTAAACTTCCTCCTCTGTGGCTTCAAAGGCAAGTCACATTCTCCCAGGAAGGTTCAGATTTGTGTTGAACACAGCAAAGCAAAAGAAATGATCCCAAAGATATGGGGGGAAAAAAGATATGGCCTCAAAGATATAGAACAAAGGTTATGACCCCAAAAGTCATAACATTTTATGACTGGCTTATGGCAACTTATAGGGCCAAGCTCACTCCCTTCAAGAGTAGCTTCCAGTACTTGCTTTCCTCCTGGGGGGCTAACCAATGTGTTGAGCCTCCCGGCTGATTCTACAGCAAAGTCATACCTACAAATATTTCTTTTAAATCACTGAACTTGAGCAACTTTGTAACATGAGAGTCAGCAGGTCTGGTGCATTAGTTTTAAAATACCCAGCCTGGGCAAATAGCAATGAAAAATTGATGTGTAGAAAGAGGAAAAGGTGCTCATTTCATCTTTTGTGCAGTTTGCCAGATAATATGAATTACATTTTTTTGAGGGTGAATGGGTCTATCTGTTTCTGCAAGGGGCTTACTATTCAACAAATTAGTGGTCTGTAGAGAGCTTCAGCTGTGAGCACACCTTAATCAGATTTGGTCCTGAGTTGCTCTTTTGTCTTGTATCAAATAGAAGTAAGCACTGGCCTAAACCAGACTTCTTTCTAAGATTTCATCTTGGTGTGCCACTGTCTCCTACTAAATGAAACAAAGTAGAAAATAAGGTGCTTTGCACCTCCTAGTATGCAAGTGTTTGCTGTCTTGTTCTAATTGCATGGGACAGGTGCTTATAGCTGTTGCTCAGCCAGCCATGTATTCTGCTTTTATTTGGGAAGTTTCTGTTGGGGTTATATCTTGACCTAATATGCCAGTGGGAATGTTTGTAAAACCTTGCTGGAAAAAAAAGTTGCTATAGTACACTATAAAAGCACTGCTGTAAAATGATGGTACTATACTTCCTGGCAAGATAGTGATTGTATTATAAAACCTGCATAATGATTTTTAGCCTGCATCAAGAATGCAGAATGTGAAAACATTATAAGAAGTTAGAGAAACTGAAATTTTCATTATAGCTTGCAACATTATTTTCAAGGCCTAACTTAGCTACTGGAAGTGTTTGCAAATTGCACTGCCTTTGAATGCTGCTATTTAAATCAATAAATTTAACATTGCCAACTTCCACACAAAATGAATAGCATGCAACTAAAACAAGTAAGATCATTTTTATAACTTAAAAAGAGGTATAAGCTTGTGTTCAGGTTTAGCACTTGAAATGCTAAAAAGAATACCAACAATATTCAAAACCTAAGTACAAAAAATTACAGAATTTCTGGAAAAGAAAGCAGCTTTTCCTTGTTGTGTTATGTTTGCTACATACTATGTACAGATGGCAATGTTTTCAAGAACACTAACGTCTTGTTTGATACCCACTACATCTGTGTTTGTAGAGGGATTTTTGTATATATTATCAACCTGCTTTGTATTTAAGAGAAGCCTTTTTGAACTCAATTCTACCTCTCAAGAGATTTTAATTGAGGGATGATTTTGCTTTGTATATATACAGATGATATCTTCTAATAGGTATTTGAATTAAATAAAATTGACATTTAATTTCCAAAATCCCCCATTTATTTACTGGTGGAATAGTTTTTGTTTCTTGCACTAAAAAAGGCTGTTCTTTCATCTGTTTATAGGCACTAAAGCTGTCAGTGTGGTGAAAACTGCACTGTGTTGGAGCTTCACTGAGCTTCTTTTTTTCTATTTTCATTTCTGTCAGCTGCAATATGAGACTGTGAGTCTTATTCAGCTCTGAAAAATGTACAATATTTTGTTCAACAGTCATTCATTCTGACTAAACAACTTTTTTCAGTTCTGGATAGTTAGATTATTGCAATGCAGTAATATTGCGTTGTCTAAGGAGTGACTTATTTTTCTATAATGTGTTTTTTTCACATATTTATGAAATATTTCTGAGATTTCTGCAGTTGCATTGAGAAAAAAAAGCTATCACACTCCTTGCAATTTATCTTTTCTGGATCTCTAAAATCTTTGCCCATTTTTACAGCATGTAGAAATCTTTCATGTATGTAGAACATAGTTCATATTGGAAGTAGAAGCAATTACGAGGAAGTATTTCTATTTGTTGGCTATCATTGTTGACATTTTTGACATCATAGAAAGGGGTTATAGATATTCGCAATGAAAAAAGATTTTTTTTTTCCTCTTGCTTGTTTCTATGCAGCCACTTTTAGTGGCTCTTAAAATATTCATGATTCCCACACAAAATGCAAACTGTGAGAGGACGATTTTCTGATTCCTTAGTCACATGAGCTAGACAAACACTTAGATTGTATCAATTCTTCAAGCAAGACGTCATTATAATTAAAATAGCAGCCCTCGGGTTTTTTTAGGATTTTAAGTTTTCTTGTAGATTACCATTTGAAAACTACCATTCTCAAAGGCTAACTAAAATTGCACTATTACTGCATTTCACAGCTAATGTAAAACTGCTTCTTAAGACCTCAAAAGGTCTCTTTAAAGCAAAGATTCAGTGCCTAAACATGTTTCCTCAGAAAAAAACTTCTGCCTTCTGGCAAAGAAATGTATAGCTGTAGCAGTGATGAAGGAATTGCATACATTACATACCAGGTAGCAAGTTACTTTATGAGGTTTTTTATGAATACCTTGTTCTTTTAATTTCATTTTAGGTTACATACAACTGAAATTTTTGCACAAATCTTGATTGTTTTTTTGTTTTGGTTTGTTTGTTTGTTTTTGTTGGTTTGTTTTTGTTTGGTTTGGCTTTTTATAGGTCTGGGTGGTTTTTTGGGTTTTTTTTTCTCTAAAACTAAAATCATACTGCAGGTTTAATGAAAGGTGAGTTTTCTTGTTAAAAATTTATAGAACAGCCTTGGAATTCAAGATTTGGGATATCTGCTTCTCTCTTTGGCCTCCTATTCATAAAACTTAAACTGAATCATCACTAACAACTGGAAAATAACAAGGCCTAAAACATAACTCATAGGTCAATAGTTGACATGTAACTTTAATGTAGAGCAGTTTTCTGCAAAAAGAGACAAGATCTGAATAAGCATTAGGTGCATTTCTCATTAGGTTAAGCAGCTATGCAGATCATCAGGTGACCACATACAAAGAAAAGCTGACACTAATTTTCCATTTGGCTGTCTTTTACTGCAGAAACTATTTACTTTTACCTGCAGGAACCTATTATAAATTTCTGATTAAATAAACTGGTGGTGACCTTTGGCAAACATCACCTTGTGATGATTTATTGCAACTCAATGGAAACAGTTCACAGGCACAGTTCCTAAGAATGGTTATCCCAGCTCCTACTGTGTAAGTTCTGGGGTACATTACACCCCTAAGGCTGCACAGCCATCACCTGTGTAGTGTGACCTACTGCAAATCACCAGCAGGTTCCTCCTCTTTCCAGACCCTTCTTTTCTGCTTATGCTTCGACCTTTCTCTCTGAGCTGTTCCCAGTTCTGCTTCCAATACTGATCACACTTGTCTTAGTCCTTGCATGTGCTGCACACCTACTTGGAAAGCTGTAACACCACATCCAAACTGTTGACCTTCTCAATAGCTCTTTTATCCCAAAGTCTTGATGGCTTTGATATTCTATATTAAGAATAACAGGCAATGAGATAAAAATGTAGTGTCAGTATTTATTTTTAAGTCGATTCATAGGGACACCATGGGTGTGAAATTTCCCTTTAAGAAAAAGAAATTTTGACTTGTATTCCTTTTGAAGGCTATGTCATTAAAGAACTCAAGATTCTTCAGGAGTAGAACTACCTAAGCTTAAGAACAGACAAGATGGACGAAAATTTCTCTCTGTGAAAATATTTCAGAGTAATCCAATTTTTATGACATTAGAGTTTTTTCTCATACCACATTTTTTCTACTATTAGCTTTTTCCTTAAGTTTTATACATAGCATAGCTGAATCATACTCAGCATAGCTGAATCAGAATCTGTGACACGGGGGAAGTGATCACGATCCTAAAAACGTGTATAAACCTCCACAGCACGTAACATGCTGCTGTTGAGTGCCACAGACTCATAAAAGACATACGTTACCAATCAGGTTTTTGAAGCCTGACTCACAAATACTCTAATATTCTATCAAAATTAATGACAGTTTGAAACAGATTATTTTGTAATCCTAGTGTAATGTAAAGTAGTGTTCTAGCCTCACGGGCTTTTTTTCCTTCTATTTCATTTCTTTCACTTCTGCTCTTAATCCCCTCCTTCCTTTCTCTTATTTTTTATTTGCAAAATATATTTTCTGAGTTCAAATTATTCTTTTTTGTGTCTGCTCCAATTTTCACCTCCCCTGTATTTCCCCTTCCTCTTTCCATATCTCTTTTAAGAGTTACCTTAGACAGCTATCAGACAAAACCACTTCTCCCATCATCATCACCTCTGCTACACAAAGATTGAACCACTTTCAAAGAAAGCAGTGTTCTTTTTAATAATCTTGACATGTACCTTATAAGTCTTACTGGTTCCTATGAAGATTTCCCAGAGTTTTGACCAAGCATTTGCATATTGATATATAAATACTAAATAATCAAATAATCCATCCTTTAGTTACAGCCTGTCTCAAAATCCAGAAAAATTTTCCTTGTCACCTGGAGTTAGCAAGTCAATTTTTTTTCCAGACAAGCATTTAAATGACCAGTTTCCACCCTCCCTGTAATCAGGCTAACTCCTCTCAAAAGCAGGCATTCAAAGCAGCGACCTTGTGGGTAGGAAATACAGGATATTCTTCTGCAGAAGAATGGTTGTTCAATAAGGAAGACTTCAACCTCTTAGCTGTCAAGGACTGCCCTGCCTCCTCTCAGGTACTACTGCCAATCTCAAGAAGTTGCTGTGTTTCATCACACAGAGATCTACTTCCCCACTGGGTTTTCCCAGCTAAATGAATTACCAAAGAGACAAAAATAGAAACCATATTCACAATAGAAGTGGAAGGTTACAATTCAATCTAATCTTATTCCCTGCACGTTTCATGTTGCAGGCATCTCACCCCATCTGCCAAACTGTCCTTGGCTGAGGAAAAAGCAATGGTCCTGGGTACCTGCACAGGAATCTCAGGCCCTTCATGAGCAAACTTTTCACAGAAAGTTTCTGCATCTTGTGAAAGACAAATGTGCATCATTCATAAAAAAAAGTTTTCTTTGGTTAAATAATATTGCATATGATAATTTGACCTGCAGAATACATGATGGGTTGATTTGTAGAGCACATAAACTGACAGGGTACTCATCAGTAATTTGGGAAACCGAGATTCACATCACTGCTCAAGCTCAGTCACCTCAAAAGTCCTTAACAGGTTAAAAAATCTTTCATTTTATATCTGAAAGCTACACAGAAAAAGTGATTTCTCTACTTCATGTGAAAGTTTGATGGGTGAAGACATCAAGCCATTACAATGTGCATACTTGCTGCAGTGTTTTGTAAACATCATAGCTCTCCATTGCATTTAGGACAGCTTGTATGCAAGATACATATTTGGTAACAATGACATTCAAATGGATTTTTATTTTTCTGAAGCATCCTTAATCATAGGCATATATTACTGTCAGTAGCATTTGACTACTCTTTTGTTGCTTTTCTTCATAAAATAGCATTTTGAAAAGGCTTGGTTTCTATGCAATAGTTCATATATATACATTTTACTAAAATACGTATTTTGACAAATGCATAATTTGCTGTAACTGCCTTAAAATACCTTTCTTCCTGAAAAATCTTTCATTTGAATATATTCCTGATAGTTCTTTATTGGATTATTATTTTAGAGTATTACAGCCTTATGACTTCATTGTTTTTTCACACTTTGGATTTTTTATTCAACTTTAATATTCCTCTAAGCTCAGAATTATTAATTATATTAATTAGGGGACCATTACATACTATAATAAATGTAATATATACTTCCAGGGACCAACTGAAAAGTAGTGCTCACCAAAGTGTAAAAACATCATAACAGACAGTCCCTGTTATCAGTAGTTTTCATCAGACTGGTCAGATTAACATGAAAAGAGAAAGTACAACATACAAGTAGACCAGCCATCACACCATTAATTTCAACCTGGTTCATAAAGAATGCAGACATATATATGCAGTCAGTTTTAAGAACTGAGGTTTATTGAAGAGAAAATAGCCTAAGTAGAAGGAAATCTGAGCACAGGGAAGTGAACAGAGAAGGCAAAGAGAAAAGTGACATAAGGAGAGGAGTAGTACAAATTACCAGTCCCTTGGTCACCAGACAACAAAAAGACCAGTCAATAAAGATTCCCAGAGACCTGATGCATTTCCACACAGGCATAGTATTTCATCTGATGTAGGAAAGCCTCACTCAGTCAAACAGAATCCTTCATGTACATATGCACTTTCCTTCTTGGCTTGCTAGATTACACAAACTCCATACAAGATGGTAACAGGACGCTTAAACAGCAGCAACCTGGGAGCAGGGCTGCTAAAACTCTCCTCTAGTAGGAACAACATATTGCCAAGCAATGCCAAGGGGGTGCAGCACAGTTTTGGGACCTGGCTGCACCCTTTGACCCCTGTCCTAATGATTCTTGCTGTTTGGGTAGCACAAAAGGTTGTTGCTTGTGGTAGCAATCTGGAGAAGTATGGGAGAATCCGAGAGATTTTTTCCACCTGCCCCATTCTCCATCGCAGTGGACTGGGTTTACTGGCAGAGAGCCTCCCCTTTGTCAATCCCAGATAAGACTGTGACTTAAAGACAGATGCTTTTCCCTTTCTCAAGTCCTGCATCAGCTTTGGTGCCCAAGCAGCTGGTTTTCTGACTTTAATAGTACTTAAAAAGCATCTGTTTTCTAAGGCTTATCTAGGTCAGTAGAAGTTTTGTTGGTTTTATATTGATACCAAGTGAAGCTCCTTGGGACATCTTTCGTGTTGTGAAACAGTAATTTGTATTTGCAACAGCTGTTTACCTCTGTGCAGAGATCAATATCTGCTGTATTTTTCCCTCTTAATTCACAAATTATGAGTTTAGAATGCAATCTTTTATTACCTATTCCTCATAACAAATCAATGTTCCTACGTAATATCAGTCTCCTTTATTCAGGTTTAAAATCTGTGCCTTTGTAGGCTTTTTTTCATTCCAGTCAAATAGATGAAACTCTGAAGTTGCTTTATTAGGAGATTGGAATAGATTGGAACAGCAATCCGGGCTTTTCTTTGGATGGCTGAACTATCATTTTTTGTAATACGCAAATAAAATACAATCCAATAGCAAGCTGGATTTAAATTTCAAAGCAATGACCTTAACTGAACTGATAAAAAATTTGCAACTATCTCCAAAATTCAGGGAAAACTAAAGCTGTTATCAAAGAACTAGAAAGTTATTGTCTTTCTTAATACCTTAGAGATGTATAAATTAGTTCAAGCTTCAGATCATAAACTTTTTACAATTTGAAGAAATATCAGATTATCGTGATTTATGTAATTTTTGCTTCCTTTTTTTTTAAAGACTATTGTAACTTAGTTTCTTGGATATCATATTTATTCATGGTATTTCCTGGTTAAGTGAGTACGAAATATGGGCATGGAAAAAAAAAAATTAGGAAGCATGAAATAACAACAAAGGCTATTTGAGGCTGGCTTTGAAAAATGTGTGATAACTTGCTTAAATCCTTGCCACTGTGCTTTCCTATGCCCACCAGTGCATTCCAGGGCTTGTTATGTGCTTGACACATAAAAATATGATAAGAAAGCAAATTTATTGGACACAGACCACTCTGAGGATGTGAAATAGCACCAATGAGATAAAATGTTCTTGTGAAGTGACCAGTAGGAGAATCCTGAGGCCACACTTCCCAGACTGTAGATGATTCTGCGGTTGACTGTCAGGTAACCATTTTCCCTCACAGCTGCAGCAATTCATACCTGTTATTAATAAAAGACAGACATCCCAAGCAGAGTTTATCACTAATTTTCTCTCTGTTCCTTCTAATCCTTCTTCTTATCCTATTATTATCCTTAATGCTGGGATAGCATTTAGCTTCTCCAGCACCTTTCACAGAACATTTGTAATTCATAAAGGACAGAGGCCACAAATACAGATTTGGGTCTGTATCCTGAAATTAAACTATCAGGAGTTTTTGTTGATAAATAATTCCACTGATAAGAGTAGATCCATGTTACTTTGCTTAGTCTTTCTGGGACACTTTGGGTGATATTCCTCTCGCCCAACTTCAGGCATTTAAAAGTTATTTTACTAGATTCCTTCCTTGTGTAACTAAGTAGATGAACTGCACTTTGGAGGAACTAGTCTCTCTCCAGTGACAAATAACATGACACTGACTTTGACTATGCTGATTCAACCACATAAAATTATTTGAGATGATCTACTAGATCATAAATATAGACTATGTAGAATTGTTACCCACTTGACAGATAGATTAGTTGAGATTGATCTCACCAGTAGAATCTACTAGTGGATTCTACTACAACTAATAGATCATCAATACAGAATATATATATATATAAAAATCTTGCCCATTTGATGGAAAGATTACCTGTAGATGCTTTGCCAAAAAAAAAAAAAAAAGAGACCAAAATAAAACAAACCTGTGATAAGAGAGCGAAAGGGTCCCTTGATTAAGTCAGTTTTGTCAGGGGAATTTCTTGCCATAAACTTTATTTGAACAGCACAATGGCTGCTTCATCTAGTTCACACAGGGAAGGTTTTAGAGAGAGGAAAACGCTTCAAGGAAGATCAAGAGAACTGTAAAAATATATTCCTTTTTTGCATGTGTATGTTTGTTTGGCACATTTTTGGTCTTTTTTTTTCAAACAAGCATGGCTTGTTGAAAATGCTATTTTTTGAGCTTCCTGATAAGTAAAATACTGTGTATAATTACATGGCAGAAGCAAAGGAGGGTTTCAATTGATTTAATTTATTTATATCTCTCTTAATCCTATTTCATCCATTCAGTTTTATCACCTTTCAGTCTCTGCTGCTGTCTGTTATCACTCCAGCCCTGAACCTCCCACTGTCTGGTTATAACCACTGTAGTCTTTTTATTTCTGGCACTTAGCTGATCCTATCCTTCAAAACTTTTATCCCCCACTGAATGTAATCTGACCACTTAACTTCTATATATCTGTTTCTTTACTCTATTGCCTCCTTGTATCAGGATATTGAATATGTTGTGTTTGCCTCTTCACTTTGACTATATCTTGTTGCTTTCTGTGGACTGAAGTAAGCCTCAAGGCAGACAAATAACCAGTAAGCTATGTACCATTTTCAGCGATTGCTTTTGATATGGTATTATCTGATAACAAATAGAGTAACATTTATTGGGTTTTTTATTCACAGGTTTTTCTGACATCTCATGGAGATAGCTGTCCTCATGACAGAGTAGTAACTTGTCACTATACCATCCCAGGATTCAATATCAAGGCCTTGCAGGAATCACCTTTCAGAGCAGACAGAATCTGATGTCAGGTGCATTTTGATAGGTCACAGATTTCTTCATCTAACCTGATGCTGCTAGTGGCAAGGTCAAAATGAGACTGTGCTACACACTCCTGAATAGTCATGCTGTGTGCACAAAACCTTAGTCCTTTTCATTTGCAAACATCAGAACACCCTGGAGGGGGAAAAAAAAAAACAAAAAACAAAAAAAC
>VYXD01008710.1:1942163-1999970 GCA_013397195.1 Hylia prasina | reverse complement strand
AAAAAAAAAAAAAAAAAAAAAAAAAAAAAAAAAAAAAAAAAAAAAAAAAAAAAACAAGCATAGATAGCAAACTATGTACTGTTGGTATGGTCTGGAAAGAATGGGAAAATAGAGAACTGGCCATTGGTCCCACACAAAAAAATCCACCAGGTAAAAAGGAAGAGAGAGTAATATTTTTGGTTTTTTATCATTTGGGGAAAGCGTGATTTCATTTTACAGTCTGAGGATTAGAAATAAAAGTAGTTTAAGAAATAAATGTGACTCATAATTTCTCATAAAACTTTAGCACAGCTTCAGAAAACACAAGACATTTTCCGTGCAATTATTACAGCATTCCTCAGTGAAATTCTCCCTCAGGACTCTTCATTTTCGGAAGAAACACAGTTAAGATGATATTTACATAAAGCAAAAAGAACTTTTCAGAGTTATTTTGCAGGAATTATCCAACTATCCTGATGTAAATTAAAATGTTTGGAAAGTACTAAAATAAATAATTCTAGACATGTCTTCTTGGAAAGATTTAGAATTAGAAAATTATACACCTGAAGCCTTTAACCAGTGAAGTACCCTTCTGCCTGGTTTTAAGGAATTCTTTTAGTCTTCCTTCTCTCCCTTCTGTCTTTCTTCTAAGGGCAGATTACGATGTCAGGACTAAGAAAACAACATTATTCAGAATAGTCAATTCAGTCTTAATTGTTAAATATGACTGAATAATCTCAAAATATAGATATTTCAAAATAGGTTAAAATTAAGCTAAAGGAGCATAATGGAGAAAATAAAAGTCAGCTACGTCCAGATGGTTCATTTGATAAGCCACTCACAACTATGAAGGTGTTCTTATAGCTCTAAGAGCACAAGAAAGATCATCTGCATTAATAAGCTGAACAGTGGATTGACATGTACAGTAGAAATTTAGGTTCTTATGTTCATTTATTTTGCTAAAGCTTGGAAAGCAGTTGTTATTGAGGAAACTCAGTCAGTGAATTACTGCAACCATATGTAATAGATATGAGCCAAGGGCATCACACCAGTATTTGCATGAAGTGCCCATGCCACAATTTCCTCTTTAAGAGGAGTGTCTCAGGGCATTTAGTCAAATATTTTCCCATTTTATACCAATTACCCATACATTTTAGGCACACATTCAAACATTCTACTACTTGATCATTATAATTATTGTACATTCCATGTCTCTTAAACATGCCAGATTTGTAATTGGAAGGAAGAAAATTATCTTGAGACGTGCTCTAACAAAACAATGAAAATAACCTAGGAACAATGCTCTTTTTGTTCTGCCTACAGTATTTTCCTGCTGTCTATACAAAAGCACAATAAATGTTTAATCTGAATTGGACGAAGAAACTTCCTGCTATCTTGATACCTTAAAATCCAAAAAGAAAATTTGCCATGTAAAATATCTTTATACACAACTGAATCCACTTCTAAATTTACTCTTAATCTACAACATAAACCTTCCCTCCATCCTTTTGTGCAGTAATCTCTCCGAAAACAATTCTACAAGGGGCAAAAGCATGACAAGAGTGAGGTAACTACTCTGCAATGCAGTTTGGAGATCAAGTCCTAACAGCACAAAAAAAAAAAAATCCTCACTGTGCTGGCATACAAAATACCAAGCTGAGTCACACTTTAAAACTAAATTCCAGAGATGCCTACAATTGACATAGCTGAGCAGTTCACAATGCTTGGCTCACACCTTGCTTATACAGCTAGACTAGGATCCAAAAGTATGTCATTTCCTGCATATGTTCTCCAAGGAAATCTACTTGAGAGACATTGTCAGAGCATATCTATTACACATTCAGCTTCCAAGTTCATCTCAGCATGAACTTGGAAGCTGAATCTTTTAAAACATGACATTTCCTCATCATGAAGAGCTGTGAAATTCTAACAGAGTTGATTATTTAGCCAGTTTCAAAGGTGTGGGGCTTTGTTTTTATTTATATGAATATAATTAGAAAATTAATAGGAAATTATGGAAAAACACTTAAGCTGGAGCAATTTAGTGCCTAGGACAGTTTCTGGAGAGGCCTTCCCTATTTAGCAGGTTTTAGAAATTTTCCAGTTCTCTAAGGAGTCAATCATTTCTGCCTCAAGATCATTCACTTTTGAAGTCTAGTGTCCAATCTACCAGGCTGCAACATCATGTTCTGTCTCAGACCTACAATAATGTCTGGAAATTTTTGAATAAGTGGTGTAGGTTTAAATTCATTGAGTCAATAAGGAAGTATTAAACCAAGATTTCTGTATTTCTAGCCAAATGGTCTGACCATAAAACTCTTTATAGAACCTGCATTTCTTTAAGACTCATGCACTTGTCTTCAGGAGAGATGTCAGCTTGACTCAGGGACAGGATTAATAACTCAGACACCTACCCCGTTGTTTAACTCAGCAGCTACATGCACAGCATGTTATTCTAAATGTCACTCTTACCTAACCTGGGAATTGCCTGTGATCCTTGGTTTCTAATAAAGGATCCTTGCTTGGGAAGAAGGCCATAATAGAACCAAGTGGTGCATTTATCTGAATTGATCTTTTAATATTCATTACTTTGATCTTTCCATGTTTGCAAAGCAAATTGCAAGTTGTTTTCTTTGCTAGTATTAATTAAATGTTATTTTCTTAGTAACAGGTTAGTTTTCTTGGTGCTGTTCTGATAAAGCTGCATGCCTGGTTTACTGCAGCAGTAGGAGCTTTTATGGGTCATTCACAATGTGCATAAGTATTTTCAGTATTATTGTAATTTACCAAGGAATACCCTGTTTTTTAAAAGGTTGTATATTTTCCCAGTGGTTGTTCTGGAAAGAATGAAATTGTCTTACCTGTCATTCAAAAAAAGTCATATTCATTGTTCATTTTAATATAATTTATGTGACTTGTGGAAGTGGTTATGTGTTATGCTGATAATTCTGCAAACACAACTCATCAAAGCGAAACTAGAAAAAAACTCGACTTTCCTATAAAATACCTGCACATGATACAATTCGCAACTGAATTGGATACAGTGGTAACAAAATACTTGGCTCAATATCCTTCAAGCCTCTGTTGTGTTATTTTACCCCAAAGGGTGCACCACAGTCAAGAACATGGAAAACCGATTCTCCCCAGATGGCTCCAGCTTTGCTGAAAATTAATTTTACTCACTGTTATGGAGTTTCTTAACTCCAAATACTTCCACATGCATAATATTATTTTGGATCATAATGATGATTATTTTGTTTATACTAATATTATCATTTCTGATGCAGAATAGAAGAGTTTGCCTATGTCAAAAGCTATCTTAGGCATATTTCTTGTTAATACTACTTCAGTAATCAAAAACTACCTAATTAGATATATTTATCTATTATTAGATGTATTTTATCACATCTGCTACCTTTATCTACTGAGATCCTTCACTAGAAGTGAAACCTTGAAATATTATTGACTTTGTGGCACTACAACCATAACAGTGGGAGACTTGTGCCTCTATAGTTACCCATGCAATATTTGTTTAATTAATGTCTTAAGGGTAGCTTGTTACTCATCAGACTTTTCTGCTGGTGAGAACCAGGCTGTTTTCATGTCATCCTCCATATCAGCCTGTATAGAGTAACTGTTACAAGTTTTGAACATTTTTCATTGCAGTATTCCTGCAGCATTCATATTCCCACTTCTGAATTAAAAGGAGGCAAAATCAGAAGGTTTCTTCCAAAAAAAAAAGTGATTCTGACAGTTTAGGAAAGGTGAAATGCTGAAATGCTGAAAGAGTGTGGAGAAACTGAGGTATGGAACCTCTTTATGCATAGATTTGAGAATTACTTGTTCCACAGGGCTGCAGCTAAAATTGAAGTGAGTCTACATCAAAGCCAAATTGAAAGTCAATTCAATAAAAACAAATGCAAGATGTGATTATACTTTGGTTTCTGGTGTGTATGTGTCCCATGCTTGATTCTACTGAAAATTCATATCCCAGAAACTTCTGTGTGAACATTTTGCAGGAATTAAAGTTCTTTGCGTTTCCCAGCTTTGAAAAGCTCCACCCAGATCCATTTGAGATTCTTCTCTGGCTTGAAAGATCCCTACCACCAACTTGATCACTCTGAGTGCTTCCATGTTCTGAACCCTGTTCCAGACCTTCGTTTTCCAGCTCAGGAAGGCAGATGAATCTGTTATAAGCTATAAAGTTGGAGGTTTTTTTCTGCTAATAACTTTTATGAGTCCGTTCCTTTTTTCTTAAACTGAAGTCAATCCATTCTTCATTGTACTCCCATGTGAATGAGTCACATTAATGATTCGCTGTTGTCTATGGACAGGGATACACATGAAACATGTAGTGTAAGAAAAACCCACCCATAGCCACACTTGGCTTATTTATATCCCAACATGCAAGAAGGAGGAATATATTTGAGCCATCATGATGTGGAAGTTTTAGAAAAAAATCACCAAGTTATTGTTCTCTGTAACTAAAACGTTATTTTTGTTTTTATTTTTGCCTGAATTGCTGGGTAAAAACATTTTAAATGCATTGTATGTGGTCATTTCAAGTGAAAACCTCTTCCTCCTCTTCCATAAAATGTGACTCCCAATAGTTCGTTTTACACTTCTTATGTGACATAAGCACAAATCATAAAAAGGAACAAAATATAGATTAAAAAGAAACTATTTTCCTGTAGTTTCTCTTCATTAGCATAGCGCTTAAAAATAAAGAAGTTATTTCTCTTTTAACTGACTTGCTCTCCTTTTCAGTTTCTTTTTAGATTTTGAAACAACCAGTCTACATATCCTCACAATAAGTAATATTTCTGGATTTTTTTCCTGTCTATATAATATAGTACAGATATGGAATGTATATGGGGAGCCAAGTTCCTCTGGCTTTGCTCTGTGCCATTTCACAAGGCATACAGCTTTTACAAGAAGTGCTTTGTCAAAACATGTCTTACAGGACTACATTATCTTCTCGTTGTTCAACAGGTATAACAGGATTTAAATTTCTTTTCAGAAGTAAAATCTGTTCTCATCTGGTACTTCATGTGAGGAACCAGAACTGCAAAGCCTTAGGAAAAAAAAGCTTCTTAATTAAAATTGCCATCTCAAAAAACACAATACTATCACAACATCTCCAATTAGATTTTCAGCAAATTTGAACTGATAAAGTAAACAGATTGTATGACAGTGATTAGCAAAGCACTTAGCAGAATTTAGTCACTGAGCAGAATATATGTGAATCATTGAAGGTAAAACCTCAAAGATATTTAACCAGAAAAATATTGTGTCAAAGGTAAGTATGAATAACCTCTCTTCAGTATATTTTGAGCAAGTGTGAAAACGAACAATAATATTCATATATGGAAACAGTTATTGAGAGCAGCTTAATAGAACATTGTTGCTGGGGTTTTTGTCTTTAAATAATTATGTATAAATGTAATTAATTAAAATAAATATTGTTCTTCTATTAAAAAAAAGCCAAATTTTTCTTTGGAATGTACAGCTAAGTTGTTCGAATAATAAAATTGCAGAATATTGCAAACTATTGCACCATTAATCTCTCTATAACCATTTAAATATTGTGGTCATAATTTCTTTAATAATGTTTTCTCAAACTTAATGATTAATGATTTCCAATAGTTCCATTTTCCTGGACACTCTAACCTACCATGCAAGTAAAGAGGATAGAAATTTATACAACAAATTCAAGGCTGAGCCTTGCCAAAAAAAAAAAAAAAAATGCATTCACTACAAACTAATTGTAGTTTATGCCATCATACTTATTTCTAAGTTGGGTTTAGCAGAAGGATTACTGAGCAAACCTCAAGTGTTCATTTCCAGTCCTACCCTGTGGGCACTTACAAGCATTCTTTTCAGAAATGAGAATGGGCTGAACCCCCATATTGTGCAGCGTAGGAGCTTCTGTGCTCTAGAAAGTATTAGGACATCCAATGAGATATTTTTATCAAATAATACCTAGAAAGTAAGAGAAAAATCCATTGGTCAGTTGTTCTGCTCATTCACCAAGTGTGAAGAACAATGCCTCTAAAAGGACTTTTTCTTTTCTCCTGGACATAACTGAAAACCTGTTGGTGCTGGGCAGCCTAAGAGTTGAGTGGGGAAAAGAATAATACCAACATCCTCAAAATTTTCACTCTCTGCATTAAAATACTATGCACTTTCCAGTCCTTCTCAGGCAATATGTCATCTTCAGAAAAGTTTGCCACCATTTCTACTTTATTTATAATTTCTTCTGAACTGTAAAAACATGATTTATAGAAAAGGGGGGAAAGGATTCCTTTCTTATTTCATATTACCCCTATAGCTCATGCAACACTATCTTGAAAACATCTATGGTGTAAGCAGCTATATAATATACCAGAGGGGTTTTGTTTCTGTGAAAATGAACAACATTTGACCTCAGAGTTAATTTTTCCATATTTCCATTAATGGAACTAATAGTAGATACAGATGCAATTAAACTGGAACCTGTGATCTGTCATCACCCATTTCAAGTTCTGTAAGTAGTTTTTACTCTGCTGCTTTTGGTTTGTGTTTCTCAAAGTCTGTTTTAAGTAGAGGAGTTCATTCATTTTCTGGGATAAAAAAAACAAGACAATTAGAAAATAAATCATTATCAGTGTCCTAGAAACATTTTATTGTTCCTATTATTCTCTTTAAATTGTGTTTAAAATATTCAGGACACATTATGTATGTATATTATTTCTTATAAAGAGTATAGAGCTAGAAAGAATGAATTAATAGTTAATAATACTGATAGTACTGGAAAAAAGACTAAGGAAGTGATAAGCTGAATTTAAGTCCTACTTGACCAAAAGTAGCCTGAATTTTTTACCTCTGAGAACAGTAATTGCTGTGTTTGGAGTGTTTTGAGCACAAACGCCACAGGGAGTAATATCTATCTAAAATTTCTCCTTGGCCTCAGTGATACCTTCCTTAATTTAGAAGTCTAAAGTGTAAAGTGACAGCTGCTAGTGCCTTGCAGGAATGCATGTTCCTCTTTGCATTGTCACACATGTTGCTTGGAAAGTCATAAACCTCTGGAGCGGGAGCAGCAATGACAGTGTAAAGGCAAGGTTGTGACAAATGTTATGTCATGGCATTGTGGAACAATCACTGCAGGATGTTTACAGCTCAAAACACTTCTTCTGTTTTACACTTGAAACCAGGTAAAAATGCCTTAAATATAAATGAAAGTCTTAAATGCTTGTCTGCTAAAGAGTGAAACAATGTGTATTAGTTTGACCATTTCAAACGACTCTCCCAAATCCTGGCTGTGCCAGATGTGACAATATTAATACATGTGCAGATAGAAGGACTGATTGTCCACTGCCTTCCACTGGCACATTTCTAAAAATTTGAGTGCGGCTTCTGTTTTGACAAGTCCTTCACTTTAACCAGGCTTTGGTACTCTTAATATTTTCAGCCTAGTGAAACAACTGGCCATCTGCCAAAGTTGCTTGAACCACCCCCACCTCTGACATTCGCAGATTAACAGATTTGGTGAGAGTGGTAGTGAGCTTGTTAGGCTCATTTGTCAAAATTGTTTTGAACAGATGTCTTAATTAGTTGCTTATAATATTAAATTAGCATTGTTTATGTTAATGGATTTTTTTAAGTAATTGATCCAGAGTATCCTCAGGAATACTGAAGTGAGAAGAATGGAAATGAAATTGTCCCACTTGCAGATTAATTTCTAAATTCCCTTTAGGGAGTCATATCTCTAGTGGAGATTTAGAGGAAAAAACTGAGTTACAGTTTTGCACACAGTCAAAATAAAAAAAATCCTTTCATTTCCAGAATAAAGCAAAAATAAACAAGATGGTTGAAGAACTTTTGAAGGATGCTTAACTTTTTCTAATTCAAAACCAAGCAGGCATTTAGAATTTATTTTGAATAGCAATATCACATCATACTTAGGACATTGGCATTTACAGTGTTGAAACTCATTTGGCATTTCTGTGTCACAACTGTTGGCCATTTTTTCTGTATTCTCTCTGTTTTGATTACCTGGCACACCAATGTACAGAACACATTTGAGAGTGTGAGTCAGTATACGGGTACCAGACATTATGGTCTTACTGATATCAGGTGGCCATATCCTCAACTACATTTCAAAGTTCAGTTTTACTCAAGAGGACAAAGCACAACCCTCTTTACAAGTCATGTTTTATGAGCTGTTCCAGTACAGTTGACTCTTAAATACTGTTTGGAACAGTTAGTCATTATATCATTATATAGCCTGCAAAAAAGGACCTCCTGACTACTGAAGTTTAGTAAGCTGTTGTGACTCCCACTCGGCAAAATCCATTTTCTCACAGCTGTTTTCCAGCCCAGTCACAATATTTATAGTTTTTCCAGTGTTTTTCCAGGCTATGAGGGAATAGTATACCAAGCTTGGGAATAGATAAATATTATTTTGTAAATAATTCAGAACCTATGATTGAAGTACTTCCGTTTAGCAAAGAGGAACACGTTTTCTGAGTATAAGATAGAGAGTTAGGATTCACTTGTTTCCTATTTATTTTTGTCAAATCCTTAGTGGTGTATCCAGTGAATGTAGACATGCATATGACTTCATTTAACAACAGAGATTTTAGCTTTGGTTTCAACAAGAAAAATACACTTGGATATATACAGAAAAATTCCCATACAGTAATAAGAAGAACAGATACTTAATTAGTGTCTAAGCTAGGATAGTAAACTGTAAGCTAAGAATATATGTTATTTTCATGGGATGCTTAAAAGCAGGATTAGCCCTTCCTCAGGCACAGCCTCCAGCCTTGCTGTCCTGTTGCTTGTGAGCCATCTAAACTGCCTGTGGGAGCTATGGAGTGTCTGTGTCATACTACAGTGTTCCATCCTGTGTAGTGTTCATTCCCAATGATAGCAGAGTTTTCTCTCTATGTAATGTATTTTTTTCCACAAGACTTTATAGTTCTCTTGATTCTTTGAAGGAGATTACCACTTTTTAGTCCCCAAACTGCATTTTCAGTTGTTGGTCTTAATTTTTACTGATTTTAAGTACAAGCAACAATTTCTCATTTGCAGATTTTTAAAATAAAAATATATATGTACATATTAAAATATATTTTATTATTATAAAAAGTATGTATTATACAAATATATGTATATAAATAAATATATATGTTATTTAAAACAAAAAATATGTATGTTTGTAACCATTTTGAGTGTAAAGCTACATGAACCCCAAGACAAATCTCTGTGTATCTTAGGATATGCCATCAACCGATTAAAAGTCAATCCCCAAAATCAAAAATTCTTTCTACACTTTATCCCCTCTAACATAAGCCTGCACACAAAATTTTTTAATCTCATTTTTCTATTTACAATAGAAATATAAGCATGGCAGATGGCCTTAAGACTCCTACAAACTTTTGCCAGATCACATCTAAGTTCTGAATTAAAAGTGTCAGAGCTCAGTGGATAAACCACTCTTGTCCTTTGGATTAGGGACTGTGGGATTCAGTAGAAGAAGGAGAAATGTTTTAAAATGCAACTAATCAATGTACATAAAATGCCAGTTTCCTCTGGAAATACCTGACTTTTTAAACTGTCCTGTATTTTGTTTTGGATTTGCCTAGGCGGGGCTTGAGGGCTGCGGGTGGAGGTAGATCAATCTGCACTAGCCAACAAGCCATACTTACATCACTGTAACATAAATCATAGCTACACTTACACACCTGGACATCCTGCATGTACCATAGGCTCCACTGACAAGCCTTCTCCCTTCAAGTATTTCTTGGGAGACCCAAAAGGCCCTCTTGTTTTCAAAATAGCACTTAAATATTCACATGACTTCAAATCTGGTTGTTGGCTCAAGCAATAACAGTTTGTTGACAGAAATCCTGTCTAGTAATGTTTCTAAAAAGGAAGTTGTACCACTATCACTTTAAAACATAGTTGGCCTCAAACCTTACTGTTAAAAAGGTAAGTATGGAGCAAAATATTTGCACCTCTTCACTGATTTTTCAACATGCTGTTAAAGTCTAGATTCACAGACCATAGGTGAGCTAGATAGCAAAAAGGCAATTTTTATTGTTTTCATGTAAAATAGGGACGGTGATTTTGAGAGCTGCACAATTTAATATTATCAAAAAAATTGTTACTTCTTGTTCTGTGAAAGTGACAAAATCACTTGAACATCTTTCCCATTAAAAAGAACAGGCAAAGATATCTCTAACAAATAGTAATTCTGGTTCTTTTCTGCTTGGCACACAATTTTTTAGGAAAGCAGTTTAAGTCAGTGGAAGTCTATTAACATAAGTGCATTGTGGAGAAAGATGCAGTTTCTTTCAAGTTGCATTTCAATTTTTCACTTTCATTCTTTCAGATCCAGTAATAAAATTGCATAAATAGCATCTCTGTTTTGACTAAATTATCATGTCAAGTCAAGAATGGGAGGGGTGGGGATGGGTGTATTATACAGTTTATATTTACGTATTCATTTATGTTTTCATATCAATGAAAAAAAATCCCCAACAAACTACTTTGTTTCCTTGTCTTCCAAATGCTTTTTTCTCCATTATGCAAGAGCAAACTCAGTTATACTAACATATTTCCCACCATTGCTCTTCTGTAAAGATCCATGGGTTTTACCTTGTCTTTGCTAATTCAAGAATCTTTCATCATCAAGTACCATAACTAACTCTATATAGATAAACACACATGAATACATGATTAAATGCCATCTGAGAAGCAAAAAGCAGGAAAGATGGTCTTATTAATAAATGCTTAGCATTCAGTTGAAAGACTATGCTTATGGAAAGCATGTTGTAAAAAAAGCAGAAATGGCCAAAAAAAGGTTATTAGGTCTTCTGCTGGTTTTGCATTTTTTATTTTTCCCAATGCAATCACATTATTAAGCCCTTTATAGCTAAGTCCTTGGCAACCAAGCATGGCAATGCTTGGCTTTTAGACATATTCTGCTTAATGAAGAAATATGTGTACATCTGTGCACAGAGTTGTGTGATCCACTGAAGAATGACATCTACAAGTATGTTAGTCTGGGGAACCATCTGTAACTGTTTGTTTACAGTTTTGAAATAAAAGGTTGCATAAAAACCTTCACCTTCTTGTAAATATAGCAACATCTGAAAAGACATACCTCTCTTGCATACACTACCACTGATGAAGTTGGAGCCTGTGCACCAAAAAATGCTCTACAATCGTCATTGTTTTTAATGGATTTGAAGTCAGTCTCTGCTGCATGCTGACACAAACAAATATGACTGGGATTTTCTTAACAGAAAAATAATATTTCTTAAGAGAAATTCAATATATGTTTTGAGGATATGGAAGAAATCAGAAACCTATGTATAGCAAACCAAAATGCCATTGGCATTTCACCAAGAAAGGTTGGGAATAAAGAAAGGTTGGACACGTCTATAATGTTGCTAAGGAGAAATCAATTGTGGCATAACAATATGCCATTGCATTGCTTGAATGCCCTCTGTCCTGAACTCATGCCCATTGCCCACAGTGAGTTCATAGGGCAGAAGTCCACTACCTCTCAGGTAAATCCTATTCTTTGTTTTATAGAAAAATACGTCTTCAAAAGCATCACCGTTACCTGCAGAAATGAGTTTTTGGTCTGTTTACAAAATCAGAGCAGGATGAAGTGAATCCATAAGACATTTGCATATAAAAATCCCAGAACATAATTATTGACAGCTGGATTATTTAAATGTGAACAGTTCTAAATCTTAATAAAAGGGGGAGGGGGAAAAGAGGGAAGGGTGTAGAAGGAGGGAGAAAGATAAAACATGATTTATTTTCCTTTTTTCACCCCCCCCCTTTTTTTTTTTACTGCATATGTTCTTGGGTATGAAAGAGAAGAATGTTTAAAAACAGATGTGGGACTACAAAGCCTCCCCACAGACTCCTTGAGAAGGAAGACGTACATAAAGAGCAGTCTGTGTGGCCATTAATGTACAAACTGAGTCAGGGAAAGGATATGATATATGTTACAGCAAGCACATAATTCATCACAAAAGCTGAGATGTATGTGACTATCCCAGGGTAGCAGGGAATCAGTGTTTCTTGCATTATTAAATACAGCTAGTGTTTGCAAAGATGAGGAAAGCACTGCTTGTCTTATCTAGGGCGCACAAAGTTTGTCAAGAAAAGTAGCACATTTCTGAGACAAATTTGATACAGCTGTAGCAAGCAGCATGAGACAAGCTGGTAGGCTAACCAGCAGCTAAAACTACACTATTATGACATAATTGATATACACATAAGACCTTCCTTTGATCTGAGAATCTCATTCAATTTTTTAGCACAGAATGATGTGTAGTTCTTAACATTGTCTAAGGCAAATTCCAACGGTAGCTCATCCTTACTGCTGCAACAGCAGTAGCCTCTCTAAATGTCAAGGGCAGTTTCCTACAGTTCTGAATTACCTTAAGGAAAATGTCTCCATATCTTTCCTATAAGATTTTCAAGCATTGTGGAACTTTCCTCATGAATTTACAGTCTGAAATGTTTTGTTGTGGGTTTTTTGGGGTTTTTTTTTGGTGGTGGTTTTTTTCTGCAGCACTATTCTCACTTTCACATTTGCACTCCAAAACATAAAGCTCTAAATATCCAAGGCTTTTACCACATGTAAATGTTCTAGTGATTCTTCAATTAGTCACTTTCTTATACAGTGCTTCTACTGAATTTCACGTTACATTCTTCTTTCTTTTTTTACTTTTCTTGTATTTTCAAACACCAAAGGTTGATGGATGTTTTCGGCGAGAGACAACTAAAAATATACACATGAACTTTATGGTAAGTAAAAACTGTGATTTATGTCTCTGTTTTGACTGTTCATTTATTAACCATTATATCTATGATTGCTTTTAATGCAGTGACTTTTTTTATAAAGTTGTGGTTTTCGTGTCTGCTGCTGCTGCTGTGATCTCCTCAGTCCCTACCATCCTCATGAGCTTCTATTCACTCCAGCCTGTTTCAGCATGACATGAAGAGTTTTGGTTATTTTCTGAGTTTCCCAGACTTATAATTCTGACTTCCCTGTTCTTTACAGAATATATTGCCAAAAGCAGTTTCCCATTCACTCATACCATCCCATAAGGCAGAGTTCCCCAGTGTCACATTATAGAAGCATGTATTCTGAAATGCATTTCATGTTAAATTGTTCCACTTCTTGTTGGCTTCTTTCAAATAGCCACACATTCAGCCCAAGTGGAATGCTGAATTGTGTGGTCACTACCACTTGTGGTAGAGGCAAGCGCAAAAAATCACCTGTGATTTCAACATCCTTAAGTCATTTATTAATAATTCAGCAGCAATGTGTCTGAATCAGCATTATTTCCTCTGTAAGAGGTGTCTGATGTTTACTCTTCTGTTGCCTATCACCATGCACAGAGCAGAGACAGAGCAAATCGCTATTCTGTCAGCTCTTTTAACTGAAAATATCTAAGAAGTCTGTAGAGGCTTTGTATCAAGAATGACAGCAGCGTCTGTCCCTTAGGGAATACTTGTCTTTGCTTTCCTCCAGATTTCAATGACTTATAATAAAAATACAACAGATATTAAATGTGATAGCATTTTTGACTCAGTCTGTCTTTATTTTCCAGACTAATTATACTTACTTCACTCTCCTATTCAGACTGCCTCAAAGCTTCTCCAGCTGGCCATGTTCCTCATGCACAGCATCAGACAATACTACTTTCTCCCTAACCGTTTCTGCTACTATTCACAGAGCAGCTTCCCAAATCAAACACAAAACCACAGCAGTCTTCTCATTAACTATAGTAACAGTTTGAGTGGAATGCTGTTGTACAGCAGCACACATGAATTAAAACATTGATAAAACTCAGTTCTGTTTAGAGTTTGGTAGTAACAGGTGGGTGTTCATGTGCAGTTATTTCTTAAGAAAAGGCTGAACCCTTTTCTGCTTAACATAGCAGAATTGCATACTGTTTAAGCTGGAGCTGAGCTTATCCATAATTGCACCCAAGTATCTGAACTGTTTGCAGCAAAGACCCTGAGTTAATTTTCATTCACTCCCACATAGCTCTGCTGAAGCTAATAGGGTTTCATAGGTTTGACCAGAATTTGACTTCCGTTTTCTAAGCATGTCGTTTGTTTCATGACAGACTTTTTTGTGGGTTATGTTAGGTAGAACAGAGCTAGATGCTGATTCCTTTCACAAAGCAATGTATATTTTGAGTGATCCCACTGGTACCAGCACCTGGCTTTGACTAAAAAAAAACCCAACCTGTGTATGACAATGACTCACAGTAGGAAAATTATCTGGTACATTCAGTTTATCTGTTCTTTCCACTTAGCCATCAAACACCTCACTAGGTACAAACAGCACCTCTTGGCACCAGTTAAGTGCTATTGAATACTGAGAGAAGGTAAGATACAGCTTACCTCTGTGGTCAGATAAATCCTGTTTATATTGCTAGATGCTCTTAAGTTGTGCTGGCAAGGCAAGCTTCAACACCTGCCAGGGATTTATGGCAAATCGGGCAGAAATGGACAAACAGAAGATATTCTTAACCAATATACCTCTTCATTAAATTTCTTCCCCTGCTTCATAGACTCAGTAAGCCAGCACCATTCACCTCTGCAGGTGACTGCAGAACTTCTGGCTCTGAAGGGGACACAGATGTCTTGAACAACTAACTACCCCTCCGGTATTTTTTTTATATGCTGAGGGCTCCATGCCTATGTGCCTGGTTTGGGATAAAACATTTTCATTCAGTTGTTGATGATTTTGAATCCAGTTGAGAAAACAGCTCATTTGAATTCTTCACAGCTTGTTTGATCCTACACCTAATTCATTACCTGATCACATCTAATTGCAATGGAAGAATTGTTTTGTTCTATGCATTTAGGAATTATTTCCTCCTAGTTAAGACACAGGAGCTCTTCTCATAGAGAAGATCTTACCTGCAAGAGAACACTGAAAAAATTTAGGTTTGTTTGCAAATCAGAATAAAAAGGTTAACGTAAAACCCTTTCTGTCACAGGAGTTTTCACAGTAGTGAAAAGATTTTACTCTTATATTATTTTTCTGGTGTTGTTAGTGCTATTTCCAGCATTTATTTTCCAAAATACATTTTTAGCTCTAAAAGTAACATACTACTTACCTTATTTCGTTTTTAATCTGCTTTTTTTCTGTAGTCATAGCCAAATTTGCCTACACATTCAGGATCTTTAGACCATCAAGATTTCTCAATGAGAAACTTATTTTTAGCTTACAACAAAATTGTAGGAAGACAGATATTATCATTAAACTTAAGAAAAACAGTACATGGCAAATATTCATTTTTAGGGCATTATTGTCATTTGCTTAACGCAATATGTTTTTTGTACAAGCCTCTTCCTGGTATCATGGATGAAGACCAATAGCACAGAGGAGACAAGGCTGCTTGTTGAGAAATTACATTGCTTGAAAGCATAAATAGAAAACTGCACACAAGCAGGAGGCAAAATGAAGCACTATTTTTGGTTAAAAATACAATAAGAATAGTAGGTGTTTGAGTTCCACTTAGTGATAATAATTACATTTAAAGCACTCTGTAGACTACTGGCTTTGGGGAGTGCAGAAAGAAAAGTAATGACTGATAGGTGTTTGGAAGTGTTCAATTTTTAATGGTCAGAAGGAATAATAGCTCAGTTTGATACTAATTAAGGACTTATTAACTCTTTCAGCTCTGTGTCCAGCTGTACACTAAAATTATATATTTGACGTAAGTTTTTTCTACTGGTATCCTTGAGCATAACAAGTGAATGTCTCTGTATCACATAATTTATGTATCATTATACAATTAGAAGTGTTTACTTCCATAATTGCAGATCAGTTGTGTGAGTTTGAGTTGCACTTGTAACTGATTTGTAATATAGCTGAGACTGTCTCAGTTCTCTACTTTTCTTCTATTAGCTCTGAAACAAAATTAGACTTATAAGAAACAGTAGCATTAGGCTGCCTAATTAATCAAACTTGCTTAAAGTATCTGAAGCATTATTCATCTAGTAGATGTATTCCATATATCAAGATAAATCCAACATCATGACTTTCAGTTTGTACCTCATACCTTTCTGTTAGCCTTGCTCAGGTGTTAATTGAAAGATAAGTATTAAAGATTCAAACTCAAGTCAGGTACAGCACTTTCCCTAAATCAACTGTCTTGTGGCAGTCTGAGCAAGAGGATTCTCTTCTCCTAGGTTTGTTGCTCTAAGACTCCTTTGGACATGTTTCAGCTACCCTTGCAAATTTAGTCTTAGGTCCAAGAATGCATGGATTGGACCTCTTTTTACCCTCTCCCCCATTGTATTCAGGACATCCCAGGATTTAAAAATTAGCTCCCACCTTATAAATCTGAAAAGCTCCATTGAAGTTAAAAGAGCAACACCTCCTTGCTCCAGCTGATGACCTGGCCCTCAGGTTGCTTCTCAGTGTTTATGTGCCATGTGCTGCTCCTGGTCTGTCTCATGTAGCATCATGTGCCCAGAATCACCTTAGGAGGGCCCAAGATCAGCTTTGAGCCTTGCCTCAGACCCCTAAGAGAAGTATCAGGCACATTCACCTTGCTGCCAAATAGTGGTTCTCACTGTCAGGTGTTAGCAACAAACCTTCCCTGTCAGGGGCAGCTGTATAGCCTGACAGAACATGTGATATACTTGAGCTTCTGGCTCAAATCACTGAATGGTCACAAGGAGGTGCAGCTGTTTGTTTGGCCTGTTACAGCTGTTTGGTGGGACTTTCACCCATGAAAGCTCCTGGCTCTGTACCCAGAGCACCAAAAATGCTAGAAACTGACTCAAATGCAAGAAAAAATGAGAGACAATGTTTGAAGACTTATGAATCAGCATCAAAAGCTCCCACAGATGTCTGTCTGCCTCAACAAGTGATGCATACTTGGGCAATGGCATTGCACACTACAAGGGCTTCAGGGTGAGATTGCCTTTTGTTCCAACACATTTCCCTTGCCATTCCAAATTAAAAGCCAAGTCTTAAGAGAAGAGCAGGCAGGTAATTAAATTATCTGTAAGTGATTATATAATTAGTGTTGTGTACAAAGCAGGTAGCCAGCACTGCATATCATCTCTACTTCTCCATTTCTCAGAAGAAAATTATTTCCATAAATTAGGTTAGCTGCCACATGCTTTTGATTCATATTAGTTATTTCTGGACCTACCAAGGAAGACAAAGACAGATCAATATCAGTATATTGCACAGTAAGCACATTGCTTTTCAGGAAAAGGCTACCTACACTGAGGTAAGTGACTGTCATGCTTCTAAATTCCAGACTTGCAATAAGAGCAACAAGAACAAACATCTATATTTTTAGCATATTCATGCCTACATTCCATGCAACCCTACTATTTGACAATACCTTGCTTGTAGATATGTCAGAAAATTATATGACTGTTCATTGTTACCTTTACTCCTACCTATTTTCTCTTCAATACTACTCTCTTCACAAGAATCGCCTCTTTATTTAATGGATGAGGACAAAAACCATGATGTTATTCTCTGTTGCAGGAGACCTCTTGTTAGAGGGTAGAAATGAGCCAAGGCACAGACTCCTTGTTTGCCAAAGCATGAAAAGGGTCCTGATTTATTCCTCTTTACAGCTCAGCCATCCTGACTCCAACCATTCCCTGACTCTGGCTGCAGCAAGCTCCTGCTGTAGGTTTGCCTTGCAGCCTCTGACAGCTGGTTATTTCCTGCTAAACCATGACTGCAGGTATTGGTTTGCAGACTCTGAGTGCAGGCTTTTACCTAACTAGACTTTGACTGCAGGTTCCAACTGCAGACCCAGACAGACCTCACAGCAGTGATTCTCTCTGCCCAGGATCCTTCTTTATGAGCCTCTAGTGCCCCCTTCTTCAAGGCTCCTCTTCCGTCATGATTCTCCTCACCAGCTAACCCACCCCTTTTATCAGACTTATCTTTATTGGATACAGCTGTGACTCATCAGGGCTGAGGCCGGATTGGGTAATTAACACAGCTGTTCCTTATCAGGGACAAGGTCACCTGTATTCCCTTCTCCTACAATTCTCCAAGCTGGTGATTTGTATCTATCTGGTACCTGGTTTTTTGTTCTCACAAGTTCCAAGAGACATCGCCCTCATGGAGCCTTGCATAACGGAGTTAATATATAATTTTCTTCTTTTCTTCTTTCATATCCCTTGTCTCTCCTCTATAAATGAAGGGAGAGGCTAGGGCTCCCAGTCCTAGAAAATTCTTCTGAACATTGATTGGGTCTATTTTCCCTTTTTGAAATGGAATTCATGAGCAGCAACACACTATTTCTTTGTTTCAGTTTTATCTATTCAGAACTTCCCATTAGACTTGTTGATTCCTAAATAATGAAACAATAAATTTCAGTTTTAGAAAATGTTGTTTCTTTGGGAGGAAATAAAGTCGCTTTTGTTTTGAGTTCAGAATAACCTGTGGGTGGCCCTGGATTCTCTCCATGATCTACTGAGGACAAGATAAAACAGCCTGACCACTGTGAGAAGAAGAAAGTGGGTGAGAGGAAAACATAAAAATGTGGGGGCTTTTTCACATGTAATTCCATCAGAAAAACTAGATCTAACCTTTGCCACAGACCTCCTTTGGCTCAGTTGTCAAAAACAGTAGGTGTTCCCAATTTAGCATTTCTTCTCTATGTACTTCATTAACTAAAACCTTGAAAACGTAATAAAACATTTCTCTCATTATTCAGATTTTTTTAACTTTTCTTATACAAATAGTGAGAATTATTTAACTTTATTTATGTAATATTTCTCCCAGCATGGAACAAGAGTGGTTTTGATTCCACAAATATTTAGTGTCTCACATCTAGATATTACAAAATCAAAATAAGATGTGACCTAAGTCAATCCCTCTTTGTATTTATCCCTTCCACGTTCCACAGTATGCCCAGAGTAAAAAAATACCAGATAAATACTTCTCACTTTGTTCCATGTGGACTTTTGATGTCCCTACAGACTGTTTTCAAATTTAAAAATTGAACTTCTCCTCTGCAAGCAGGATATTACACAAAAAGACTCCAAAAACATCTAAACACCATGTTTCCTGCTAAAAAGTGAAAGAAATCTGGCATCATTGATGCCAGAAATATTATTATTCATTTTAATGAATCCAGGATTTCTTCTGAATATAAAAACTTTGAATATGTGTTTTAATTTTCATGACTACCCATATATGCACCAGAATCATATGATGCTACAGCTTCCTAAAATTTCAAACCAAATAAAATTGGGTTGTGGATATCTTAGAACAAGAAGCTTCATAATTTTCAGGTGCTACAAGGGATCTTTCACTTAATAGGTCTTATTCAGCATTTTGAATACCTCTGACGCAAAATTCCACATTATGGGACAATTTCTATAAAAGGAACATATGTCTGATGTCCAGAGTATTTGTGATTTTAACTTACCCAGATTGTGTTACACAGTTCAGTCTTTCTACACTCATGCCTTTCTGCAGAGAGGCTCACGAAGAAAGAAGTTTCATATGATCACAAAAATAACCAAAGTCCTACAGCCACGGAACTACTTTTCTCAGAGCTTGAACGTCATTTTGAGAGAGGCCCTTGGCATTTACTAACTCTCCTGCCACAGCAAGCTGGCTGCCTGATTGTCTCAAGAGGTAAAATGAGCACTGGGAAAAGTGATGTGGTGGGACAGAAGGGATACTAACCCTTAAAAGTGTAGTGGAACTTTATAAAAAACACAACCCCAGAAAAGCCTGGAAATGCAAGTTACTTTAGAGCTCTTTACAACACAAACATGATGAGAAGAATAAGACTATAATCAGTTCTCACTGCTGAATATACTATAATAACTCATTACTTACCACTGGACACCCAAATTCTGCAGAAATTGTAGGCTTCCAGGCAAACCTGGAGCCTTTGAGGAATGCTTAAAGATGTATGAATTTGACAAAATACGTTTAAAATCTCATGTGGACAGAACTCTTCCCACTGAATGCCTTTAGAAGCCTAGGCATAAATTATTCCAACAAATGTCAGCTGCTGGAGACCACAGGGGATTATTTTTACAGTATTTTTATGAAATATTAAGTGTCACTTAGTGTAACTGTATGATCTTGGTTGCTTAACTGACTTCAAGGGATTAATTTCCGTTCAAAGATATTCTCTGGGATTGAGGAAAAGGCAGTCAATGGACTAATATGAAGCACACTAGCAGGTCTAGGTTGGAAGGGTGAACTATCTGGGCTCAATGACATTTGAATAGATTTAACTGTGCAGTTCTGCAGGTCAATCAATCTTATTATGTATGCCCTGTGGGCTGGTAGCCAGCATATGAAGAAGGAACTTAATTACTTGAATAGGCTGACTAGAGAAACTTTAGACAATGGTATATGTAATAGTTATAAAATAAAGTGTCCTTTGCCCTGTGGGTGTTTGGACACAAAAATAAAGTGGTAATCAATAAGTAGACATGACTCTGATTCTGTGATTCAGGAAAGAAATTACGTACCAGGCACAAAAGACTCCCTGAAGACTTTGACTCATTTCCTAAAAGCTGACCACTTTCCTAACAGGCTAAATGCAGAATGATATGTTTATTATTTTGGCTAGAGCTATTTTCTGTCCTATTTAAAGTAAAGGGTAATTGTGGTTCAAGCCTCTTACAAAATCTGAATGTCTTCTCTCAACTAACAGAAGCTTTGGAAAATGCATTGTAAATCCAGCACAGTTAAACACTCTTGAAGCACTGCAGAGCCCAGGTATCATCAGTAGTCTTGGGAATCATGTGAGAAGTGAAATGTTGCAGACAGGGAGCCTGTGCACTGAGGATTACTGCCTGCTCAAGGCAGCCTCAATAGCACATGTGTGTAAAAATTAAGGCCCTCTTGAATATCTAGCCAGTGCTGTGACATGCCTACAAATGCCTTTGTTGTTTTATTAACCACCCTATCTTTAATTTAACTATTCTTATAGAGGCAAGTGCACCTATAAAATGCATTTGATCATGTTTTCAGGTTGGAGATCAAAATACTAAAAAATCCAAAATAAGTATTCATTCCCAGTATGTAATTATTTTACTTATTTTTATTTTATAAGTATGTAGGAAATCTCTAGAAAAGAAAAATTTTACTTAGAGTAATGCATTGTGAACAACTGGATTTAGTTGAGATAGATCACAGAGGACTTTCATGGGTTGTAAAATTCAGGTGAGGCTTTTTATTCATATCTAGTATTTCTTAAAGCTTTATAAACATCCAAACTGTATTTTACTTCTGCTGAGATGGTGGCCATATTATGCTTTTTATTTTAATACATTGCTCTTTCTAACACCAACATTTTACCACCAGCCTGCTGTTGATAAAACTTGGTAAGAGTTATTTGGAGTAGGAATTTTTCTCTTCCTATTGCTCCCTTAACACCCCGTTATACACCACAACTATACTATACATTTAATATAACAATATTGTTGCACTGACGTCTGATAAAGTATAATGCATTTCATCTTCATAGCATATGTCAAATACATCGTACAGTGCAGCACACAACTGACAAGTATATATGCTCTCACATAGCTCCACCATTAACTAAAAACCCCCTACTTACAGGAAAGAATTCTAGATTTAGTAAAAGCTGATCAGAATTCCATTTGGTTTTACCTATAAACTAACTCACACATTTTTAAATTTATTTTTGTATTCATAACTGTGGTTAAGTTTTATTATATGCAGGTCAGAAGGCAGCTTTATAAATATAGAAATGGTGCATTTTGTACTCCTCCACTGCAACTATGCAAAAATATTATCAGGCAATTAATTCTTTCATTAGGAAAGCCCTAAATATTTTTCCATTTTCATTATCAAGATATTGCGTTCCATAGCAAGAGAAAGCAATTTTTTATTGGTTGTGCAAGAGCAGGCTCGCCTGTTTATATTTGCCTTTTCTTTAATAATTTATTTTCGATAATAAAAGGTCACTTTGACCTTATTAGAGAAACAAGGACCATCTACCTAGTGTTGCATGGTAGTAAACACATATGCAAACTGAATCCAAAAATAGTTAGTGTGTGAGAAGTTTGTTTCCTTGCTTGCGCTCAGCTTGTTCCAAGGCTGTGGAAGCTCCTTGCATCCGTACAGGCACGCACAGACAACACAAACCCCCGTGTACTTGTGCTCACATCTGAACTCTGCAATGCCATTGCTGTATCACCCCACAGTTATCACTAATCCTAAAGGTAAATTCCAAGTGATGGCTGGAAGCAAGATGTGCTTCCATGCACCACAAGATCCCAGAGAGGAATGTTAAGGCATGAACAAATTATGATGTGCTGCAAAACTTGCCACTTGTGTTAGCCCTGGGACACAAACCAGGTACCTGAATCCCTAGAGCACATTTGTCCCACAAATACATCTGCTCCTTGCCATAACAGCCACTACTCTTTGGAGGGAATTACTTGCTGGGGAAATAAGGCCCATTCAAACCCCTTCTACTGGGAACACATCCAGCTTCAACAGAAAGAAGTAATTTTCAAAAAACTTTGGCTCTATACCATGCTAATGGCAAAATATCAGAACCTTAATTTTACTCTGACCTTTCTATAGCACACTTCACAATTGACTGGCCACTTCTAAAAAAACAATGCAATGCACCTCTGTAGCAGATGTCAGAAACAATATTATCATGGATACAACAGCATTTCTAGAGAGATCATGAAAGCATACATGAGTAATAGAAAGGATGGCCTAAGGTCCTCCTCCTTCTCCAGCCTGAAACAAAAGAATTTTTTGAAACGTGTTGAATTTTAAAGCTATCCTTTGAGAAACTTCGGCTATACCAGATAAAAATTTATAAATCAATTTAAAATGCAATGGAGAGAAGAAGTACCAAGCACACAAACAAAACACCCAATGAGACCTGCACTTGTTAGTCATTAATCTTGGTTAACTCCTAAGCTGCACCGAGTTTGTCCTGGCACTGCAATAGGACTAATCTCAGATGGCCAGAGTCTTCCATAATCGTAGAGAATGTTCAGTGAGTGTAAGTTCAGCCACCCAAACATTACCCTTTTCATCTCACTTTTTCTGTTAGCCCTGATATTGAAGTAATTAATAAAGCAAAAAATGTTAGCATTATGAAAGTGTTAAAAAATGCCAACACTCATATTTATCTATGACTCTTTTTGTAGACTACTGAATGACATTCTATTTTTTTAATATAGGTAATCTCTTTTAAAAGATAATTTCTCTTTTACTGAAACATTATACTGTATCTTGTTTTTTCTGTGTAAATATGTATTTCAGCAATTTATTTTCTATAAGTTAGGCTTGCATAAAGAAAGAGCAGTGTTCAAATCTGTTCTGTATTTGCATGCTAATTTACATGAGAGCCATGGAAAAGCTTCCATTTGACCTTGAATCTAATTCATTGGTCAGAGTACATACTTCAGGGGATTTTTTGCCATATTTCTTCCTAAACACATACCTTAAAGTCATCATGATTCCTAATTAGATGAAATATAACAAGATATACATATAATTACTTTCTTTGCATCTGTTCATACATACACATTTCCTCATCAGTGGAGATTCCATTTCTTGGCCTTTAAATGTGGAAGTTTTTTAATTAGCAATGAAATGCTCTTTTTACTTCACTTACTTTTAGTTACTTTTTTAAATTTACCACTGTGCCTTTGATTTCTCATATCCATGTCCTTTCCTTTGATTTTTGAGGCCTGTGATTTTCTGTGGTGGTTTCTAAGACAAATACCCCCTCAGGAAAAGATGGTAAACACCAAATCACAGTACAGAAAATGTCAAAACCAGGCATTTCTATGTGTCTGAGCTGTTTGGTTTCCTACTTATAATCAATAAGAAGAACATGTGCTCCATTTCCACAGTGTGAAATAGGGCAGATCCCAAAGCACATTTTCTTTATATTTAACCAAAACCTGACATTTTAATAGAGATGATTCCTAAAGGTTTTATGTACTAGACATGAGGTATTTCACTTTATCTGCCATTCCTGACAGCTTCTTTAACTTCTCTTAGACTTAACAGACTTAAACAGAAAACTTTCAATGTTTGTGTGTTCTCTTGCCTTCACATTCATTTGTGTACAATCACATTAAAAGCTGAAAGAAGCATGAAAATCAACAGCATCCTCAACTTCTGTGCCAGTTTTGAGACCACTCTAGCTCAAGATGGAGTTTAAAAAGCCAACAAATGCCCTCTTCCTCTTTATTCCTTCAGTGTCTTTTACTAGGGGAGGAAATTGTTTTGCTAATTTAGTAGTTATTATGAAATATATAAAAAAATTACCAGTCCAGGACAAAATGGAATGTCAATTTTAAACTGAAAATCAAAAAAAATTCAATGGCACAAACAAAGGAATTCTGGTTTTGATATTTAAATATGGTTTTAAATTATCAATTAATTTAATTAACAGAAAAATAACTCAAAATTTTCAAATATATATATTTAAAAATAGCAAAATTAATCTTGTGAGAATTATAGCGCATAGAAAAAGGTGATGCTTACAGCAAGTGTTTTAGGGTTGCCATATATGTAATTTATTTGGACTTTCGTTATCCACCTTTTGTGACCTAATATATTTAACAAGGGCATTGTGGCCTATTAAGATATTCCAGTCCCCATTTACTTTCTTGTATAAAACAGGTTGCAATATCACAGCTCAGCCAATTTCTCCAAATGAAATCTTAACTGAATGTATAAGTGAAAACACTAAGCGCTAATCACTGCGAAGCACTGATAGACTCACTCTAAAGTGGTGCAAAGATTTCTGGTCAGGAGCACACAGATGAACTTTATTACCACAGTGACAAAGGCTTCGATGCCATTGAGTCACTTCTGTGTTGGAAGATGAGAAGGGGAAAGAAGCAGCCAAGAGAGGGAATGACAAAAAGTAGTAGAAGAACTTGGTTACTCACTGCAGCAGCTGATGTTGACAATACCTTCTAAAAGCAAGGTTTTTGTCATCATCTCCTAACTGTTTAAAGCAGGGCACCATCCCATACCATCCCCTGCCTCCAAAGCAACATCAGCCAGCAATGAACTTTCCAGGACATTGCTGCAGACCGCAGTCATTTTGTTGCTGCCAGTCCCCTTCCTTCTCAGAAAACCACATGCCTTGTCTTTAAAGTTGGCTCTACTCCCTCTGCTTAGGAATTGGGAATGGGTCACTGAGGTGTAGGTAGACAGAAAACATTAATTTCTTTAAATAAAGCAGCTGTTCTCTTCAAAGCATCAGGTTCAGTCATCTTATAAATTCAGTGCTGTTGAGAGTTTCAAATGATGCTTGCCTTTGCAGCCCATACCTGCTAAAGCTGATGGCTCCATTGCCAGGATTTCAGTTGTCCATTCCCCATAAAATGTCCTTGGCCCCACACTTTTCAGTGTACATTCATATCTGTTCCTACCTGTGATAGAGCTAGATTTCATTGCAAAGGACAATGACTGCCATAAAGTGGAAATATTTCTCAATTTGATTAATTATCTATTCACTCACAAGCTTTTTCCAGATGGCCTCCAATCTGCAAGTCCATGAAAAGCTTTACCTTTCAACCTTAAGTATACTATAGCTAAGCAGGCAGTCTCCTTTCCCTAGAATATCAGACCCAGATGCCTACTTTTCTGGCACTTTTCCTGAAGTGTTATATAGTGGTACTTGCTCACACTAATGATGTGTGTCAGGCACACAAAGCTGCAAGCTTTAGAGCATTTAACGCAGCAATTCTGAAATGTTTTGTCTTGCCAACCTCTTATAATTAGATCATGATAATTACATTTATGTAAAGAGTAAATCACTTCAGTCTTTACCACTTTATTACTAACCATTCTGTTTCTGTTTTCTTCCTGCTGCAGAAATTTACTTGACTCAGCAGAAATTGTTACATTTTCCTGACATAGGCCATTCTATCTGTTTTATGGGTTCACATGCTCTGACTTATGGATATCTGTATTGCTATGATCTGTATGAGTTGTGACCCTTAGTATATCCTCATGATGTCCTCCGTGTTTCTGAAGCTGGGATAAAGGGGCAGAATATATAATTTAATTGCAGTCTAGAAGCAGGAAGAAAATGGGCACTTCCCACTGATTATATCCTCTGATCTAAAATGGCTGCCAAATACACCCATCCTTGTAAATATTTTCTATTTCTAGTACTGTTGAACACTTGGAGGTATTAGAAATAATAAAAGTATGTGTTGGGTACAGATCCACAGGAAATATTTCAGGCATGTAGACAGTTTGAGCTGATTCCAGTTGTACACCAACAAAACAAGTTTCTTTTTTTAAGAACTATGTCTTTCTGGTATATTTGTTATTCAGTGCACATTATTGAATATTTAGTTACACACACAAATACAAAGAGCTTAAAAGAAGCAGAAAAACAAAACACCATTCTACTACTACACATCAACCAGCTGCTTCTCCATCTGGTGCATTCTGTCTGCTTCATCATAGTCCCAACCATATTTACCTGAGACCTGACTTTACTGAGGTTCCTGAAAACCCATTTCTTATTGAGGACTTGTGCATGAACTTGTATCTCCTTACGCTACACAATTTCACAGATAAAATATGACTTTGAGCATATGTGCTTGTTAGCTTAAGAGCATATTAGTCTGCTTGTTTTCTGTTACATAGATCAAACTTTAGTTTTATACTCTCAAAAATCCATCTAACACCAAAACGGTCAGAAATATGCAATGAAAATTGCCTTAGCCATTTTTATATATGCCTCCATAGAAAAATATTGTTTGATGCAAACATTAAGAAAGTATCTTGAAAGTTGAAAGAAACAGTTAAAAGGTTGTACAGTATTAGAGGTTCTGAGATGGAAATGGAGATAGTGAAATGCTTTCAGAATCATGCTTCTGTGGCAGACACCACAGAGAATTTGGCACCTTGGACCCTAGTGACACACAAAAGCAAGATTCTGCTTCCCTCCACCACTACAACCAAAATCAGATCTGAAGAAGTGGCAAAGGAATTTTCTGCAGCAGGCTGACAAACCTGCTGAGGCGAGATTTACGCTGAAGGATTTGAGGGCACTCTGGACCTGAAGTGGTTGCACTGGTGCCATATTCCAACCAACTGGGGAATAAGCCAGGCCAACCAGAGCAGCAACAAATGTTCCTTAGCTGCTTCCCAGGATGAGGACCAGAAGACAACACCTCCAGTGGATGTGTACAGTGCACACAGCCTGGGGACCAAACAGGAGGAACGAGCTCTGCACCCACTCAAATTCACACAATCATAGGAAGAACTGAAGCATGGTGGAACAACTCACATGACAGGAGGGTCATGATGTTTGGCTATAGGCTGCAAAGACAGAAGAGTAGCAGGGGTCACCCCCTGTGTTAAGGAGAACTTGATTGCAAAGCATTCAACAATAGCAATTTTGGAATTCCTATTTAATGTCTCTGTATCAAGATCAGAGAGATTGTCTCCAAAAAGCACCTTACAGTAGGGACCTGCCATCAATCTTGAAACCAAAATGATAAGGCCAGCAAGGCAATATTTGTGTTTCTTGAGCAAGCTTGAAGTCAACAGAGCGTTGCTCTTACAGGTGACTTCAACTACACACACTTTTGTTGGAAGAACAATACAGCTACTCACATGACATGCATCAGGTTCCTGCTTCCTCATACAGATGTCAGATGTGCCAACCAGGAAAGAGGCACTTCTGTGTTTGATACTCACAAACCAAGGTATACTCTTATTATGAATTTCCATGTCACACTCACTTCTTTTCATCAAAAAAACCACAGTTGTATAGGAGGATATGGGGAAAACTCAACTTCATCAATAGTAAACTGTTCCCACTGTAACATTTTTCTACGAAAATTTTAAAGAAGCCTAATTGTCACCTCAGCTGAATTGATGAATGATGAATTTGTCATCATTTTCTGATGGAATATATAGACTGAAGTTAGTCAGAACTGTAAACATTCAGTAGATTTGAAAACCTACCATTCTTTAAGTGAGTACCTTTAGAAAAAATGACTTACCAGTGTCATACCTGCACACATCTGCAGTGTAACACACACTGAAATAACTAAAACATCTTGCAGTGATTTCAACAGTCTGTATATAAGCATATAAGTCTGTCTCTATATATCTGTATATAAGGGCCAAACCAGTCTTCTATATCACTGATGATGATGAGTTTATTTTCCCAAACATGCTTGGATTTGGCTTACTGAAATAAGGCAGATAGGACATACTATTCTAATGTTAAGTCTTTATAGCTTGACAGGTCCGCAAAAAATACCTTAAATCCAAAGGCTGAAGTGAATCCTCAAAGGAAAACTTAAAGAAAAAAAAATTAGAAACCTCAACAGATAATTGCTAGGCACGTTCCACATAAGAAATAAAAAGAAATATAGGAAGATAAAATGTAAAAATATGTATTGGTAGATTTTCTGTGGCAAAGGAACCAGTCAGAGAATGGTTAAGATTATTTTAAGAAAGCAAAGTTTAGCACTGAGAATGAGTGTAGACTTGTGTTCGTGGGTCTTTATCATACACAAAAATGTATAGTTATCTAATGAAGTCAAGATAGAGAATATATAGATATACAATGATATGGCATAAACTCCCCTATACATGTTTACTGTTGGAATTTGCAAATTTTCCTTTCTCTTCCAATCTTATTCAAGCTTTTAGTGTTCATTATCTGGCATTTCATTTTCTTGTGTAAAATGTTTGTTAGGAACATATGTACTTGTCCATACCAACAGGTTGAGCTAGGTTCAGTTTCCAAGAAAAATACATAGCAATTATCAGAAGTTTAAAACCTTATGTTTTGTGGCATTTTCACTATTCTTCAATAAGAAACAAATTTTACATGAATCCTCACATTTTCCTCTGGATAGCTAGTAAAATAAACAATTAAACATCACTTTTTAAAATATTTCTCTGAAGTCCCTTTGACTTTTGACACAAACTAGCCATGGGCTCCTCAGTGGTGAGGGAGACAAGCAAACTATCCCCAAGGTTGGCTCAAATTTTGAATAAATGTAAGGACTCCACATGAGCAATATCATAAGAGAGAAAACTAACTGATGAAGATGAATATTATATATATTTGCTTCCTAGGACCCTGCTAGCCATACTTATAGCATTCTATCCCCAAAAATTCTCAGAAAGTTAGGAAATGTATCTCAAAAATGCACCCAGAAGTTGTTTCCTTCACACTTATTCGCATCCCACATGGATTCTTGCTAATACAATTTCCTTTGTCTATTGCAGGTTTAAAGTTACATCATTCTGTATGCATAATATTTATATTCATACTTCATTTTCAAAAACTACCTTATTCTCCAAGGCTTGTTACAATATTTTGCGAAATAAAGAAGCCCAGAAAAGTAAAATAACTATTTACTTTTAAATGCAATAATTCCAAAATTCTAATACCTGGAAGACGGTAATCTAGTAAATGGGAAATCAGTGCTAAAAAGATCTATTTACATCATAATTGTTAAAGGGTATGAGAAGTGTATAATGAGTAACTGTAAATGAATGGCTAGTATTTATTTTCTTTCATAGAAGAAAATACATAGACACAGGCAGGGATTAAAAATTTTAAACCCTGAAAACTTTATCTTGCTTATTTATTTTTATTTAAATTTTCAAACCCCAAAACTTTTCCAAGAGGTGACTATCCTCTCAACAGCACTAAAGAAACCAATGGCCTTAGTTGTTTTATGGGTTTACCTGTAACACACATGCCATTTTTTTTCAGAAACATAAACCAAAAAAAAAATTATCAAATTGCCAGGATTCTTTGGTTAATGAAGGAATTAATGAAAACCTGCTGTTTCTACTTTTGCATTAGATTCCAGATTTTGACTCCCTTCCAACCTGTCTATTACTGAATATTTTATATTTCAATTAATAAATTTTGCCTCATAGTTAAAAGAATTAATATTAGGCATCAAGATCTAATCATCTCCCTCTTTCTAAAAAAGGTAAGTCCCCACAATATCAAATGTCAAACTATTTTCTTAAAATGAGCCTGAAAGCTTGGTCTTCAGCTATATGAAATCAGAATAAGATCCTTATAATTTGTTTGTGCTCCCATTAAACTGACAGATAATACTGAGATGTGAGCAGAGCCAGAGCATGAGGCCTCTTTCTCTCTGCTTGGGAAATTTTCTTCTGCACTTTTGCACTGCTGACATCCTCAAAAGGATGCCTTGTAACCCAGCAGGCAAAGGTGCAGTCCTTTCACAGCAGAATCACAGTCAGAGAGGTTCATGTGTGCTATTCATCAGGGGCGAATACTGAAAATGCTTACCCTGGAGGAAACAGAAAGTTAGTGAGTACCTTAAACAGCCCAAGAAGTGAGAAATCATGCCTAATAGCTGTTAATGTTCTGTACCTGATCTTCTCTTCAGTGTAACTAATTGTAAATTTTTCTGTCTTGAGCAGTACCAGTGCAGGGCCTGAAGTCTCAAAATGAACCTGCTGTAAAATACTTCCTCCTTTCTTTCTCATTAGTGAGAACATACAAATATTAAACCTGAATGTTTCACCTGAGTGATTTTGTTCGGTTCTGCTACACTAAAAATAAATGGATTACCTATCTATGCAGTCAATCTAAAATTTGACTAGCTCTAGGTGACAATTAGTTTTTGAGGTGAAAGAGTACCTCATTATACAAATAGTCAAACCTTTTAAGGTCACACACTGATGGGAACTATCATAGGTTCTTACCCCAGAGTTTTATGCATGTAAAATTCAAAATCATTAGAATTTTTTTCTTTTTATCATTGAGATGCACATGCATAAAGAAGATTCAAAAAATTTAAAAAAACAACAAAACAACCAAACAAAAAACAACCAACCAAAAAAACAACAACAAAAAAAGTAAATGTAAATGAACCCAATGAGGGTTTTGCTCCCCAGCATAATACGTTATTCTATCAGGGACTCCTTGTAAAATGGCTGCTCGGGGCATAAACCTGATGCAAAATACATTCCATAATCCAACTTCCATTAGTTAGATCATTAGTAGATTTTGTAAACACTAGCTGTAAGCATATTTATGAGGTTCTTTTTTCCCTTCTATTGCTTAAAAAAAAATTAATGTATTCCACCAATAAACATCTTTTTAAATGTATGAAACTTCTGTTCTAAAGAAAATGCAAGTATTGCAAAAACTTTTGTCAAGCTAGGCAATAACTCCCTATTTACACTGTTTCTTTTACTTAAAGCCAGGACCAAAATACTTGTGGTCTATGCAAGTGCTTTTAACATTTCACACTTAGCAAAATCGGGTGAGAATGTAAACAAGCATATCTAAATTAGTATTATGAACTTACTAGTTTGTGTATTTTGCTAGTTTGTTTGAATTTTCTGCTTTGAACTAGAATGGCATGATTTATATTGAAGAACCCCCTCAAAAATATTCTTTGTGAAGTGCTTCCAATGTAGGAAAAAAATACTCCCCTCCCTCTCACCCTTTTCTTAAATACATTACAATATTTTGTACCTTCTCCTTATCCAGCTGATCTATTATCTTGAGGGGATTGTATTTCTGAAAAGCTAAAAGAAACATTCATCCATCAGCCATAGATCACAAAGTTCACATTGAATGTACATAAAATGTTTTATTTTGTGCTCTACAAAATATCACAGCTTCCTTATCATCCTATTTCACCCTTTCCATCCCTGTTTCTTCTCTCATTGAGATACCTGCACAAGGTTAAAGAGACAAGGTCAAAAAGAACTAAACAGTAGACAATCCTCTACCAAACACTAAGAAAACTATCAGTCTTGTCCCCAGTTAATTCTGAAATCTAGGGAGGTGGTTAGTCCTGTAAGGGGCCTGATCTGCAGGGTGCAAATCAGTGTCACTTCACTGGAATACAATTAGAACCACTTCACACCACCTAAGAGTATGCTTTGGGATTTAGTTTAGCTAATGCCAGAGCTAAGAAAAAGAAATCCTTGATTCCTAAAACCAAGGTCAGCTTGGGCAAGCAGTAAGTTATTGCTTGCTTTCTTTGTTTATCATTCACAGTGTTGTTATTTTATCTTTTATTAAGAAAGGAAAGATAAGTGCTTTAAGGTGTATCTTTCAATGCTTAAAGCATTTTATAGGTCTGTGTAGACAACTGATGCTATCATCAAAGTCAATAATAAGAAAATGAACTCTGTAAATTGTATTTTATTCTCACAGTTTAAGGATTTTAGTATTTTTTTAATAGCTGCAGGGATTCACAATGAAGGTATATGAAAATTAGAATTTCTTCCTATTTTGTAAACTTTTTATTATGCATGCTATAGGCAAGCTAGAAAAGATAGGTACAGCAGTGATTAGGAAGGGATATATTATTGCCACATTATAACGCACAAACAAGTTTTATGTTTTTTGCATATTACTAGAAGCTCAAATTTATTGAGTCATATAATCCTATCATCACTCAGCTTTTAAATTAAGGCAGCTTTCACTGATTTATATCCAATGTAAAGAAGTTCCCTTGTCACAATTCTTTCTCATACACAGGGAATAATTCTGATAAAGCGTGAGAGTATGCAATAGGGTAATTAGGAATTATTTGCATGCATGTAAAAAAAAAAGCAAAATATGTTCATGTTTACTGCTAACCTCTTCAAAGTGGCAACGTCTTATTATCTTCTGTTATGTACTAAAAGTTATTCAACAAATATGATTGAACAATTCTTGGCTTTATAGGGTTTATAGATAAAATGTAAATGCAATATACCTAGAAGTTAGAAATACATCTCTGAGACAAGGATGTGACCATACATTCTGTTTTTAAATATGACAGGGTAAAGACGACTATGACAGAGAGTACTTTGATAGCTAAAAATTCACCCACTTCATCCACTTGTCTGACTGCTAATGAGTAGGCATCTTATCCTATTTTCTAAAAGTAGTGAACAAATGCCTAGGGAGTAAGTAAAAAAATAGGTTAAAGTGGTTAAATAGGTTAAAGTTTTCACCTTTTTTGAGGCTACAGGTTGCACATATGGGCATTTTTTTGAGCTCTATTTGTTCATGTGAAGAAATCTTGCAAATCATGGTTACTGTGTAGATGTAAATGTATATGTAGATTCTTGATTATACTTCATATTTACTGGGATCCTCATATTCACGAAGAATAGCAAACATTTTCAGAGGTGCTGCAGTAAATAGCTCCTGTAGGAAAAGTACCATTGTTTTGTCCTATACTCTTTCAATACCACCACCCCCAACCCAAACTAACAACCAAAGCCAAACAATCATTCATTTGAAACTGTTCAGAATGTTGGAAAAGATGTCCAAGGTCATCAGGTCCGAGCTTTGACCGAATCCCACCATGCTGACTACATCATATCACAATGGCTTGTACTTGTCTTCTAAACACCTTCGGGGATGGTGAGTTCACTTCACTATCCTGTTCCAATGCTTAACCACTCTTTCAGTGAAGAGATTATTCCTAATATCCAACCTGAGCCCCAGTGTGGCTCAGCTTGAGGCATTTCCCCTTGCCCTATTGCTGGTTGTCTGTGAGAAGAGGCTAATCCCCATCTCCAGACTTGCCACAACCACCTTTCTGTGATTCTACATTTCTTAAAACATTTTAAACAAGATTCCCAAAAGAAAAATTAATCTCATTTTTATTCCAGAATTTTATTAAACTAAATGCTTACTTCTGCAAACTACTGTTGACAAGGGAAGTGAATTTAAATACTAATTACTCCTGTTCTTTGAGAAGATTATGGAGAAAGCACAGATCAGAATGATCAGAATTCAGAAACAGTGACAATGTTGGAAACATTCTATACTAAAATATTTTACCCAGGCTGTCAGTTTTAAAAATCACAGCCCACCAATGCTAAGATACTTCCTCATGATAAGTAATGCCTCCTAGAAAAACAGAGAGTCCACTAAATGAAAATATTCTAGATTTTGAATTTAAAAAAACAGAGCAATATAATATATGATTTTGATATTGCCTTTGTAAAATTTTGATATGTGGCTTACTGCTATTGTTCCAACTAACTCAGGTACCATATATGTAAATGTCATATAAAATGGACTCCAGTTAATTTCTAAGAGGGGCTGAAATACTCTCTCTGGTTGAAGAAAAGTGCATGTGAAAAGAAATATGTGCATTGGGATTTTTTTTCCCTAATAATTTGATTTGATATTGTGCTGGGTGCTTGCTATTGTTTCTTATTTCAGTTGTCCCCAGTTTTCAGGAAGGAATTATCATCTCTGTCATTTAATGCATTGCAATTCCATAAATATGAATGGGGATAATTTAATGAATATTCTGATGCTAGGTGGATCTTAGTGGTGAAACTGAACAGAACAGAGTAAGAATTAGATCAATTGAATTGCAAATATTAAAAAGAAGAAAATTGCTTGACAATTACAGTACTAAGCTCTTCTAAGTTATATTTTGGTCTTGTAAAGCACTCTTCAGGCTATTTTAATTAATAAAACTGTTATCTACAATTTCATTAAATAAAATCCATGTGTCTACTTTGCAACTTGAAAATGATCTAAGTCCCATAAATAATGAAACAACTTGAATAGAATAATAATAAAAAAAAACCAAAACAGAAGTGCTCAATCTGTAATGATTTTATTAGCTCTTCTATTTCTTTTCAAAGTCAGTTCAATTAGTTTATCCTGCATGGGAAACAGTATTTAAATTAACTTTGCTGTCTTTGTATGAAAGAAGACGTGAGATGATTATGTGAGCTTTTCAACTTTCCAGCAGACTGGCAATAACAAAAACCAGCCACACTGTTTATATCTTAGTAATGACATATCTATGTCTGTAATCAATAACCACACATGGCTTCACTTCAAAAGAGCTCTCTTTCTTCGGATTTCTTAGAGATGCATTGTAAGGAGTTGGAGAGGTGCTATATTATACCCAAGATCCTTGGTATTTCAGCCAAAATTGTCTTTTATACTTTGTGGTGGAAGTTAAATTGCCACAGTGTATGGTCTTGAGTTATAAATAAGTATATGGGAGGTCTTTTATAGAATATTTTTCTTCTACACTAAGACATTTGCATGTCACCTGGAGTCAAACTGAGCTTTCCTGTTTTCCTCCAATAACCTGGAAAAAATTCAAAGGTTCTCATGAAAAATTACAAAATTCCAAGGCTGAGTCTAAAGCAGAGTAACTGGCAAATTCCATGCTGATTTACCTGACATTAAGGTGAACACATGCAAAAAGAAGATAAGAAAAAGAACTTTTTCATCACAAGGCTAACTCCACCCTTTGCTAATAGTCCTGGAATTTGACTGCCTTAGCTAATATACAATATCTGCCTAACTTATTATCTAGGGTATAGATTTTTTCTATTGGACCTGATTTGATTTTTACTCCACCACATTCATTTGGAGACACTAGTGGGAATCACACCCTTGACTTTAGAGGTGCCTTCCAAAGCTTCTTAATAATGATGTTTATTATTTTCAAATAAACCACTGCAGATCAAATTAGAAATAGGTCTAATTTTAGTTAACACATTTTTGACATTAAGACAAAAATTATAGAATAAATCATTATTGAAATATATTACTTAAAGCAAGAACTCCATCCCATTGCTCTATGCACCTATTTAGACTCATGTATTTTCCAAGTTTTATTGGAAGTTCTTTCAAACTAGTTTTAACTCTGCATTTGTGGCTTCACCTAGAGGACCTCAAAATGACAAAAAACCAAAATGCACAAAATTCATAAGTGCTTTATATTCTGATACAGTTCAAACACGGAAATGCCTGTATTTCCTGTCTCAAAATGTTTTCACCTGCACTGAACTTTTTATTGACAATTTTAAAGATAGGACTTAGAGAATAAATTAAAATATATGCCTTAAAGCCCTATTCAATTTCCTAAGCTGCACTGAATACTACCTTATTTTTCAATGAAATATCATATTGTTTGTCACAGGGAGCAGAGGTGATAGGAGAAATAGGTTGTTTCATCTTCAGCACAGATCATACAAACCTAATTAGAATAAATATTCTTCTTAAATTAAGTTCATAACAAGATTTGTCACAGGCAATTAAGAAAATATGTAGACAGTATGTCTCACAGAAAATATTTGCTGAAACTAGGTTTATTTATTCTTGCATAATTTACATATCATTTAGTCTATGTTTTTTGTCTGTAGTAGCAGGAATCCAAGCTGCATGAGTGTTTACTCATCAAGTCATTTGTAGTTACTCTTCACATGGTATATTCATCTGTTCATGTGAATTGTTCACTCAAGATTTATATCAGATAAAATATAGATTGGTAATTGACAGCCATGACATGTCTTTCACATAAATTGGGTGAGTCACCCTTGGTAACAGTTTTATGATAGCTAAAAAGGATAACACTCCGAAGAACTTCCAGAGTTTGTGGTTTGCACAAGAAGTGCAAGTGAATGTAACAGTTTGTGATCTTTCTCAAATTATTTTTACAACTGTAGGTGAATCACTGTATCACTGTAGGTGATTTAGTACACTAACAATAGGAATCAAGAAATAATTTTAGCTATTTTCAGTATGGCAAAAATAATTTTAACAGGAAAGTTGTGTCAATAATAATGTAAGATTTTGTATTTAAGATTTCTCCTGATGACAGAATTATGTTTCCTATACATTGAAATATGGGAAACATATTTCAAAAACCCAAACAATTGAAAAAAAAAAATCCAAACCCTAACCCACTTCTTCTTTTATTTTAATGCCTGCCTAGAAGGTTAGGAGATACAAATCAGGCATGATTTTTATTTCTCCTTGCTAGATACAATTGCAGGTTTAGAGAACTGCATGCTTTCTTTTTAGAGACAATATTTCAACTATGTCAATATACAGAATTCTGAAAGCAATGAAAGAATTTTTAAAAAAAGAAAAAATAAGAGAGAGAAAGGAAGCTGGACAGCTGTTATTTTTGGTTAAGTATATTATAGTTTATAAAGAAAGCTCCCAGAAAGAATGCAATGTTTATGTGCACATTCCTTACAGATGATAGTCATTAAAGAGAGGCTTTGTGGTTAACCTCTGTCAATGGGAATGTATGGATTCTGGTACAAAAAAAAATTATATACTACCACAGTTTGCAGGAAAGTTTTATTTTTAAAGTATTGACTACATGGTTATGAAAAAAGATGTTTGAGGAGGGCAGTAGGGAAGTGAAGATTTGCTCTTGCTCCTCCTCAAGTCAGTAAATGAAATAAGCCCCTCTAATTTAATAGACAAAAATCTATTTTAGGAAATTTTATGCTAAAGGTAGACAGCCTTTTCTAATTTTTTATTCAATTTACACCATGTTTCTCTAACATGAACTTAGGACTTTTTTTTTTTAATATTGTGGAATAATAATCACTATTGTCTCAAATAAATCATAATATTACAGAGAAAATGTTTTCCTCTTCTATTTGACGGATTGCTTTCCTGAAGAAAAAATAAAATAAAATCAGAATCACTGAATGAATGATAGAATCATGGAAAGAAGTCCTTTTGGGGTTTTCATAAAATATTTTACTTTCTAGCAGTCATATAGCACTTCTGTCACTTCAATTAGGACGAACCAATATAAAACAATTAGGACTGTATTCCACATGTTTTTGCATGTTGATACATCTGCCCCAGAAGTCTGAACACATACCTAATCTTAACCAGATGGTAATAAGCTTTAAAGAGAAAGAAGCTGATATATGAAGTTTAATCTCTTCTTATGTCTTAAGAAGGACAATCAGGGCTAAGTTTCCAAAAGACACTTTAAAAAGCCATTAAACTGCAATGTGGCAAAAACAGGCATTTTTGCAGACAAAAGCATGTGATGTACAAATATATAAATGCACAAATCCAACTATTTTGTAGGAACAAATAACTTGTCCAGTCATAACTGAATTTGATATTGCTTAACAGCAGAAATCATGCATGACCATGTATTTCAAAAAAAGATATTCCAAAAGAAAAACTGAAATTCTGCTTTTAAAGATTATTAGAATATCTCTGAATAATCATCTAATGTTATAGGATTCTCATTAAATGGGTTACATTCTGAATTGTTCCTAAGTTAATTGTCCCATTCTCATGGAAATCAATAGCAGTCAGTGCCAATTCTGTACTAAAGACTCAACCTTATTTAGGCAATTTTTTGGTTTTAGGTGCTTTCTTCACTGAAGGAATAGTTAAGCATTGGAATGGGCTGTCGAGGCAAGTGGTAGAGTCTCCATCCCTGGAATTGTTCAAGAAATGTTCATGTTCCAACTGGATGTGGCACTTAGTGCCATGGCCTATTTGACGAAGTGGTGGTTGGTCAAAGATTAAACTCAGAGATCTTGGAGGGCTTTTCCAGCCTCAGTGACTCTATGACTATTCTATGATCCCCAATCACCTAGAGAAGCATCTTAACTGGCTATGGGTGGCACTGCTTATGTGAAGTTATCTTTGATACAGCATGGCACAGTGTGGTGCAGCAACATCCTGCCGTAAACCAGCAGAGGAGGAAGTGATCAGCTGCTGGGGATGTCACTTGCTGGTGTTGTGGAGCATGTACGATAGATCTTTTTATTTTTGAAGATCACAGTAAGTTAAACAAACTAAATATACAATGGGTTTCAATCTAGCTAATGATATACCTTTGCACGTGGGGTTGGCACAGGCCCAGATCCTCAGTTGTTAAAAGTGGCTATCAGTAGAGAAACATGAACTTCGAGCTGACTTGATTGACACTTGAAGTATGTTTGGATTTGGGTTGATTTGTTAGGGGTTTTTGTTTGGCTTGTNGGTGGGGAGAGTTATCTTTCCCATTTCTTTTTCCCATAATCTGTGTTTTTTATATCTTTGGTCTGCCAATCTGCCCAGCCTTCTCTTTACCCATTCACCTATGTTTGGGCACTACATGCTGTTGCAGGATGTGAATTAATATTTAAACTTTGCGAGGTAGTAATCCCATTTTGCAAGACTTTGTTTAGAACTCATCTAAAATCAGAGAGAGCAGGATATGCAAGGCTGGAAAAAAGACTTAATGAGGACAGACTTAATAATATACAATTACATGAAGGGTTAGTGGGAGAAATGAAGATACGAACTTGCTTTCATTGCTGTATTCAAATATAAATTGTATGCATAAGCTAAAATGATGAACACAGACATGAAAGGGGAAGAAAAAGGGAAGCATTTAAAGTTTGTTGAGACATAAAGAGATGTCTGAAAATTTTGCATACAACACTTATTATTCTTATTCTAAATATAAAATAACTGTATTGTATCAGTTCATTCTTACCTTAAACAGGAAAATGCTGAGAGATGGGAAGGAAAAGCCTGGTAAAAACATTCTTCAGTTACAAATGTAGCACTGCATTGCACGGTGTTGCTGCTTAAAACAAAAAAATTATTTCAAACCCTTTCTGCAGTTTCTAAAAGGCCTTTCTTTAACTGTATATCACCATCAGACAAATCACATCTCTTTCTTGCTAACTGGAAGATACAACTTTATAACTGAATTAAAAAGCTACTGTGAAAAAATGATCCAGAGCACTGTCTAAAAGTATTTGTTAGAACAGTCATTCATTCTGTGGTTGTACATACTCAGGGCACAGTTTTTGACAGGAACTATTGGAAGATTGAATTTTGATGGCTAAAGATAGTTACAAAAACAAGAGAGAAAAACTTGAAATGTTTGTTTGTTTTTCAGTATATCACAGTGCTTTGCAGTGGGAAAAAGCAGTTTTCAAAATAGTAAGATGCAGATGAGGGTGTGTACTCTTACAACCTACCCTTTTAGGAGGCGGAGCAGAATGCTAGCAGGGAATTTGAAAACTTAAAAATCAGCTAAGAAAGGATGAAGAAAGATTCTTCCCCAGAGAAAGCAGCTGATGAAAAAGGAGATATCTGTCATTTTGCAGTTGAGTAGTAATTAACCGGCTTTTAGTTCCTACAACCATACTTACAGGTTAATCAGACTTGTAAGTCCTGGACTTCTCAGATTTTGCTAACTTCTATAACCAATGTTTATACTAAGCAGAGATTTGAACTCTTTTTCAGAGATTTGTTGTCTTTTTAACTAACTTTTTATTCAATTTTTAGAGAAGTCTCTGTCTGGAAATTATAAAGACCATACCTTAAATCTTTCCATCATGACACACTTTATTTACTGTAAGGAATTTCACTAGTGTTCACTTTCTGAACAAAAAGAAATATACAAATATTTATATATCTATATAGCTCTTTACTTAAATATACACATATATGAAGATATATTTATACAGTAAAAGATATGTATAAAACATTTCTGGTAATCAAATATCAGCTAGAAGAGGAGCTACAATTAGAATTACAAAGCAGATCACTCACTTCACTTATACTGAGGAATAACATGGTTTGATAACAATCAACAAATGGTGGAACTATACTGTAAAACAAAGACTATAAATTAGACTGGGTGTTTCAAAGGTGGGCAAGGGACTGAGCAGTAATACAAATTTTGAAGTACCTGACCCATGCAGACTCTCACAGGTCTCAGCAGTGGAAAATGTTCCTATTTGGAGTGTCAGTGGCTTTTTATGCAGCTCAGATGCTGAAGAATATGAAATAGGACTAAGATGTGCTTCTCCACTTTTCTAATAATTCTATTTGTTTTTTTCTCTTCTGATGCCCCCAGACAATTCAGAACATAAAGAAGCAGGTTCCCACTCAAACCCATTGTAGAGAAACATACCTTGTCTCTGAAGTTCTGCTACTACACATTGATCCTTTCTTTACTCACTGCAGTTTGAGGAGATCACCATGGCAGATGTGGGAGATCTTGACCACTGAAAATGCAGATAAAAAGAATGGAAGACAGACACGGATGACACACAGCCTTTACAAACTACCCATTAAAATAAAACTTTATTCTAAAAAATCTCTAATGTAAAGCTACATTATGCCACAAAGTTTAGACATTTGAACATAAAGGAAAAGTAGAGAAAGGTCATCTATATAATCAGTTGAAACTGGGAAACAAAAAACCAAAAGAAATAAGTAAACAAAAAAATCCCTTATTAAACCTTCATAAACAAGGCGAGACCAAAGACTGTAAACTCTTGACTTTAAAAACTTGAGCTACAAAATGAGGGGCAAGTTATTGGTATGTCACTTCTCTTTGAAATTAATTTTATTCTGCAGTTCAGCACAATTAAATCTTTGCCCTTAAGACATCAGTGGAAAGGAATGGGAGTTATTTGCTTTTTTTTCCTCCCCCCTCAATGGCATCTCTTCAGTAGCAGACAGGAATTTGCCCTCTATTTTCAGTTTGTATAACATCATACTGTGCTTAAATAACCTACAGGGTGAAATTCAACCTGATGTAGCTTCAGTTCCTTCAGGAAAATACAGCTATATTTTCCTTAGCAAGTTACTCTTCTGAGGTTTGGTATAACATCTGAAATATTGCATTTTAAGGATCAAAGGAAATGTCACCCATGGGGTACAGTGATGCTGAAAAACACAGAAGCCACAGCTCCTCACAGAGGAACAAAGTTTAAATAAAGGTACAACAAACCCAACCATGCTGGATCACAGTACACTGAGAAAAGTCAAGCAAGCATGAAGAGGTCATGTTCCACTTACAGTCCTACAAACTATACCCTGTAAACATCCTTTGAACAATGATAACTTTAGTCTACTTTCCTAAATGCTCAATGTATATATTTTCTTTAGACAGAGGCATATAAACAGAGTATGTTTTTTTCTCTTGAGATTTGCTTTTTTCCATCTATATCATTTCCATGCACTATGGAAGCTCTGCTTCAAAGTTAAATTTGGGTAATGAAGACTAATTAGTCAAATTTCTAAAAGGGTTAAGCCAGTCCACGTAAGTCTCAAGTACAGGCAGATAGGGCAGTCCTAGAATGTAAAGATGGAAATCAAATTAAAAAAAAATAATAAGAATTACAGAATATAAATTTTGGGACTTCTTATCTTAAAATAACTGCACAAGCAGTACATAATTGCTACAAAAGATTTTTTTTCCACAGCAAAGGATGTATCCACTGAATGCATCATTGCTTTGCTTTTGTGTTATCCAATATCAAACCTACCCTCTGCAACTGTATCCCTTATTTAGAGGAACAATGTGCGGATCTGTAGCCTGAAAACGGTTGACCTAAGCAGAATGCTGTTTACAACTCTGCTTGGTCAGTCCTCTCATATTATTCACAATAGACATTTAGGTCACATGGTGCTTTTTTGCATCTTGCTGGATGATTCGAACTTATTTTAAACAGGAGGATAATAATAAACAACAAGCAGTAATTAAGAGAAATGCTGTTTTATCTACTAGTTCTTTTAAATGTGAAAATCAGATATGTTTGAATTAATTTGTATTTTGAAGACTTCAGTTACTTGGATTCCAACTACACCTTTTTACCTGAGGAGAAAGAATATATTGTCAAGTCCGTGGGAAATATTTATTTCTACTTAGAATTAAACTGTAGATAGAAAGTATACAGATCTTAGTATTTGTACAAGAGAAGCATTCATTTTTCTAACATTCATTTTTCTCTCTAGAAATCCTGTACTTTTTAGAATCATATTCTCAAGATATTGTGAAGTCTGTGCTTCTCAGTGAGACTCTTCACCCTTAAAGATGTTCATTCTAATTAAACTTTATATTAACAACTGAATGAAGACAGGTTTTCCCAGTTTCAATTATATGAAGTTAGTAATTCACTGGCTATATACACATTAATTTACCTAGAGCTGAATGGAATTTGCCTACCCGGTTTCAATTGATACTCACATTTGCAGAGCTATGCTGAAACTCCATTCACATTCCATATATTCTTGCCTGGTGAAAAAATAGTTGCACATGCATGTGATTGCCTCTTTGGATCCTTTTCAAAGCCTTCCTTAGGAATCTGAATACGCCCTTCTGTGGGAAAAACTGCAGAAACAAAAAAAGCAATGAAAACTCTTTAAGACCATCCTTCCTCCTAGAAGTTTCTCAGAACCTGATTGAGGGCTTCAGATATAAGGGATCCTAAAAGAGCAGGAACGATCAAAGCCTCCAGCATCAAAACATTTTGGTTTCACCTTTCACTGCACCTCCTACTTACAGGTATTGGTGTAGAAAGAGTAAAGCAAGAGATGGAGGAGATGTAGCTCTGGGAAAGATGTATAAATGGGTATTCCACCCCAGAGGAAGCCTAGCAGAAAGGTTATCTAAGTTGTACTATTTTTCTGCTTTGATCCCTTCTGGGAAAATACACACCTTTCACTTTCTCAATGCCTGCTGTCCAGAGAAACTGCAAAGTATCTGGAGCTAAAAAAGAATTGTATGTTTTATATATGCATACAGACACACATACTCAAACATACTGAGAGCATAAATCAGCAGATACTTACAGTGATTCATTCACTGTGAAATCATACTCACCAAATCAATGAATTACTGCACTGAAGGTAAACTTCAGTCATTGTGTATGATTAATATCTATTGTGTTTGGCTGCATTATGTCAAAGAGTAATTTAAAAAAAATGTACATTATGCATAGATGGTATTGTAAACATCACGGGCTATATTGTGAAGGATATCTTTACAAATTTAGTTCTGAAACACTGAATTTTGGAAACAGTGAAAGAAGTCAAAGCATTTGGTTACAAGAAAAATTTCATTAGAAAAGTAGATTTATTTTATGCTTCCTTTTACACCTAGATCAAAGAAGCCTCATGATTCTAAATAATATTATGCTTGTCCTCAAGGTGTTCACATATCCCAAGGGAACTTGCAATATAAATCAATTGCTGCATAGGCGTAAAGTAAAATAAATGGATCTTGGTGTGCCAGCTATTACAAATTATAATTCTGCATGTTTTACTGATTAGTATGAGAGCATCTGTACTGACTTGTACACGATGCTCAGGGAAGTGCATGTACATTCTACCTGCTTATGAGCTGAATTACTGAAAAGCCTTTGTAAGAAGAGTGCTTTTCAGACCTCAGATAACATAAATAGCTATGAAGAGGCCAGACGTTTATCCTCTTCCCGATGCTTGAACTGTAGGTGTCTGTGTTTCTGCATTTGGAAGGGATGAAGAAAAAACAAACTGTTCACCCATTATTAATCATTTACAGTGAAGTAACTATCCCATATTCGTATGAGCTAAATCTAGCCAATGTGCAATTAATTAGATGTGAGGATCAAAGCTGCTTGCTCCTTCTGATGTATTCTTTTTATAATATATTTTTAAATGTTCTGTCTTTTCTTTTTATGCCATCAAAGACTAATAGAATTGTATGTGACATGTGATCATAGATGTTCACACTGATTCAACACAACACATGCAGAGGTTGAAGCCAAATAAGAAATTTCGTACTAATTTATTCCTTATGTAATTTACAGAAAAGCCTGGTAAAGAAGGTAATTCAGAAGAACATACATTTATTTCTATGAACTTAGGTCATGGGTTAGAATTTTCCAGGACATTTAAAGGACAAAAGTGCTCAGCATAAAAATTAAATAAACAACTGGATATTCATGAAATCGGAGTGGGAGGTGTGTTGGGTTTTGGTTTTGGTGGGGGACAGTTTCTTTTTTGTTTAGGTTATTTTGTTTTGAGTTTTTTGGTCAGGGAATCCAAAACATCACAGCTTTATTACTTTCCCATCTTTTTAATATCAAACAAAGGGCACACTGGTCCAAATGGTTCTCATTATGTGTTTGTTTGGAATATGATTTTTAAAAATCTCTTCATGGCCGTTCTTGCTTTGCAGGCCTTAAGGGATGTATGGAGGGCAGATGATCTTGATCTAAGAACCATCTCTTTCTACCTTAGTTACTAACAGAACAATGTAAGAATGGTCTTAATGGATCCATCTGGCCCAGTATTCTGTAGTCTAACTGTGAACAAGAGATGCCAATGAATGAATTAAATAATTAATATCAGGTAACAGCTGAACAGGTGGGCCCAGAGGGTTGTGAACAGTGGTACAAAGTCCACAGCTGGAGGCCAATCAGGATATATCTGAGAGGCTGATACTGGGGCCATTGGTCTTTAACATGTTTATTAATGACCTAGTCACTCCTCACTTGAGGAGGGGCTGAGAGCTGGGACTGGAGCTCTGCCCGGAGAAGAGATGGCTCAGGGGGGATCTTAACAATGTGCATAAATATCATATGTGAGGGAAAGAAGATGAGGGAGCCTAACTCCTCTCAGTGATGCCTAGTGAAAGGACAAAAGGCAGCGGGCACAAAGTAAACACCTGAAGCACCCTATGAAAACAACACTTTTTTACTGTGAGAATTGTCAAACACTGGCATAGGTTGCCCAAAGAGGTCATGGAATCTCCACTGTTATAGAGATTCAAAATTCAACTGCACACAGTGCTGGACAATCAGCTGCAGCTGACCCTGTCTGACCAGGAGGGTTAGACTTGGTGATTTCACACTCCCTTCCAACGTCTCAGAGACTATGTATGGTTCTGTGGTAACAGAAATGTCTTGGGAAAAATATTAATATAAGGTAAGCACATAAAGATATTTCTCCTGACCGTTTATCTTGGGAATTTCTTTAAGCCAGGAGCGGTGTTTTGATATTTAATAGAACAGTCATAATTTCCATCATTTTCCAGAAAATTGTTCTCTCTTTCTTTCTTCCACCATTTAAACAAGTATTATTTAACAGCCTGAAGAGGCACTAATTTCAACCTGTCTGCAGATTCGTAACAAGCGCAGATTAATTTCAGTCTAGTTTTTTTAACATTATCCCTGCTATCTATAAGTATGTTTATAGTAGAATACAGTTTACATATGTGTATGGATGAGTTCAGGGGCAATTTGCCGTTTGCATTCACCTTTTGAACAAGGTAAATGCTTAACTTGCTACGGTATCTTGGACAACAATTCCTGGTATCTTAGATAAGAGCACGCTAGAAAGCAACACGTAAGAAATCTCACTTGCTTGCTGATGTAGCCTATTTATTTACTACATATATTTTTGTTAAGAACACTTAATATTCTAGATCTCTTCAAGATCTTTTATAATAAAGCCAAGCTTTATCAACCTGCAAGACTTCAAGGTTTTTTTAAATCCTTCGTTTGAGAAAACTTTCAAGGAATCGAAAATATTCCCAAGGGATTAATACAGATTAAGTCTTGAGTAGCCATATCTTGAGATCAGGTGCTGAGAAGGCAGACAATGTTTGATTTTTTTCCTTCATTCTTTGCTTTTCTTGAAGTATGTCACCCTTTAAGACTTCAGCCACCAAACCATAAACCATCAGCAATAAATGATGTTATTATACTAAAATAGCACATTACTTTCCTAAATGATGATTGTATGCTTTTCCAAAACATGAGAGAAAATGTTTTTATTAGAAGTCATTCACCATCTTCACTCTTACGTAAAAAAGTATAGAAACATGCAGTTGGTTCCAATGTTGTCTCCTATAAATGTTAATTATTATTGTTCTGACTTTCCTGAGTTATTTTTGGTGCCTCAATATTTCACAACTAATAATTTAGGATATGGCCCTTAAGTGTTTGAATATCAATAGTATTGAGTGACATTTTGGCATTGAAGTAATATTGTAATATAGGACATGGGCATCCTTATAACAGGTCCTCTTTGTGTTTCTCTTCCTCACAAAATTAATACACGAAAACCTTCTAACCGCAAAGTATTATTACAAAAATAAACACATTGAAGTTGTGGAGTAAACAATGGTTACATGATATGTAAGACTGCAGTTACATAGACTCTTAGCACTGGATTTGGAGAGGGATCAATGATGTAGGATGGTTCCATCCTGAAAGACCTATACTAGAAGGGAAGCTTTGCTACATTTTTTACTTTTCTTCTGCAAAGGAAATGAAAGTAAAATTCCAATAGCATCAGATTGCATGCTACTGAACTGCGTTTATTTTATCTAATTATCCAATTAAATCAAAATTTCCATTCTTAAATCTTGTTATTTATAGTCAGATAAAGAAAATACCCAAATTGTGAGTTTCCCTTGCCCAGGGAAGGGGCACATGTTCCCTAAAAACATTCAGGAGTCTTGTATCATGCTCAGACAGTTTTTTGATCTGGGTTCAGTATGTTTCATGGCCACAGATCTAGGAAAAACAATGTAATGGGAGAGAACTAAATAAAGCAGCGGGAACCAGGCTTCTCAAGAAATTAGACAGTCTTCATGTTCAGATTGGTCACATTCAGAAAAAAATCTTGTCAAAGCAAACAGAATACATCAACCCAGTTGTGATTAGAAGAACCAAGGGAAAACTGCTTACACAGAGCAAACCATCAATTTCTTAAGACAATAGACACACCCAGGCCGACCACTTTATCCTTATCAATAACTACTTTTCCTATGAGGCCACTGAGCTTTGCAGTGGTAGCAGTGAATCCTTGTCCTTTTTTCCTCCATTCCCTGGCATGAGAAAAACCTATTTGTATTCTGGAATTAGCTGCTAAGCTTTCCTCACTGGTGTTGTCTTCCTCTCAGTTCCTCTCCTTTAAGTAATTTCTTAACCTTGATGACAGAAACATGGAGGAAATCATGGAGGGATGTCTTTTTAGCACTTTAGGATGAGGACTAGTTGCAAATTCTATGCAACATATTGTTGCTTTTACAAACATTCTCATATTATCATCTGGAAATACAACGCAGCACAACAAGATGAAAATTATTTCAAAGGACAAATATCCCTTATGAAGTCTCTGGGGTGGAAGGGAAATAATCAAAGAAAGCAAGGGTTTGGTTTTCTTAAAAAAAAATCATTCCTGACACTTGAACTGCAAGGAGGAGCATATTTGTGTCTGTCTTTCTGCTACGTTGTCAGAATATACATTAGCTAATGAAAGGGTCATTGTGACATTAAGAAGCCAAACAAAATATTTCTTTAATAACAGAATGAACTGCATACATAAATAAACTATGGATGTCTCACTTAGACTAGACCATATTATATAGTCCAGCTTAAAGAAATATTTCAAGATCTTAAGCAAACAGAAAAAGAAGTTAAATAAAGCTCAGTCATTGGCTAACTCTTTTTGTTTTAATAATTCACTACTGGAAATCTGATAGACATCATCTTAACAAATAAATCATGAAAAATTTTTCCTTGGGCTTTCATGTGACATTTTTTGTGAATTTACTTTAATCAAAAAACACTATTGATTTTTCCATGGTTTAAGACCATAGTAAACATATTTTGATCTTGAATTTTATTTAGGGTCCAATTCTGCAACTGGATTTTTCTCATGGAAGGAGCATTGTCCAGTAATAGATACAGAATTTCTCTTTACATTCAACCAGGTAACTTTAAGAAAGGATTGTGGTCTGTAGTAATCTGCGAACAGTCTGAAAAACTCAAGTCCTTGATGTCCAAAGCAACGCAGAGGCATGGCAGTACAGACTTCACTCTATTGCTATTTCCCACTTATTTGCATTTTCAGCAAAAATGTTGGTCTTGTGATAAAGTCTCTAGAAGCAACCCTTTTCATCCTCTGAAATTTAAAATGTCTAAAAGCTTTTTTTGCATCCTAAACACACATCTACACAAACTAGAATAATTCGCAAACAAATTTCTTACAGCCAGTGATGAGCTATCAAAAGGTCATTATATTCAGTCTCCACTGAAATGGGCCACATTCAAACCACTTGGCTGCAAAAATTCCATTCTTGCTCCCTGGAGTATCTGTCATCTCAGACAGCCTTTTTACTCTGTAATTATTTTTTTCCCACTAAACTCTAAACTACTGAATGATGACTGGGAAGATACAGAAAATTTAACTTCTATGTTTGATATTTCATCAAAATGCAGAAAAGTCTTTCATGATCAAAGCTTTTATTCTTCTGTGCAGTGATGTTTGCTACTAGAACACAATTGGAATAAATACAAAATAAGAAATATAGTCCACTGAGTGTGAAGATACTCTAGCAAAATATTTCAATCAAAACTGAAGAGAGAAGTGAGTGTTGTCAAATATTAAAAAAGCACAAAATCTTCATAACACATTTTACAAGTACAGTCAACATAATACAATCAAGTAGTGCTCTGTTACAGCCGCTGAAATTTAATAATGTATAATCTTTTTTCAATGAGCCTGCCTGATTGAAAATATTTTCATCAGACAGAAGGACAGAACTAAACAAAATTTTAATAAGTACTTTTATTTATGCAGTTAGATAGTTGTACAGTCCTTGTCACCACACAGACTAAGCTGTTTAACAATGTGGTTTACTGTTTAAATCATGCAAGATGAGAAGACTTGTATGCAGCAATACAGTTTCACATAATGTAGTTTCTGCCTCTGGTAATGAAATAAGAAGATAGGCAGAGTATTTCAAGTAGTTCAGCAAAAAACTTATCTCCTGCCAGCAGAAACTTAGTTACTTACTGAATAAACAAACTTATTGCACTGCTGTGAAAGTAGCAAGTTTTTCCCAGGCTGCATTTTACTTTCATTTTGCGAAGGACTATGCATTGTGGTAGTGAATCCATGACAAATAATCACTCAACTTCTTTTGATTCTCTGACAGACTTCAACCCCAACACGAAAGCACATGTGATGATAAATTCTTGCATTTATTTTATATGGTTTTCTTTGGGTCACCAATTAAAAATGCTACTGTAAAAAATGTTTCTAGCTCAACAGATGCAATCCTTAGAATCATTTCATTTGAACAGTGTCTTGATAATATAACATATAAAAATGAAAGTGATGGGCTTTACAACACAAAAAATGCTAAAAAAAAAATCAGAATTCAATGCATTTTCAGGAAATCTCAAAACCAACACCTTCTGAAACAGCAAGGCCTCTTATTTATATTGAGGAAACAGTTGATAAGACATTTTGCTGATTTCAGTCAGATTCTCAGAAAAAGTTCAAATGAAAGTGCAGTGGAGTACCCTATTCCTGAACACTTATGGTGGTAACAGTAATGGGAGAGAAAACTAAGCAGGAGGAAAAGTCAATAACTTGGGAGCAGAGAAGGAGTTATCATCAAAGCCAGCCTTCTGTCATGTACTCAGATTCCTATTACAGTTATAAGATGATAAGTACACAGAAAAGTTGAGATAGACAGCATTAGCAGAAATATCCTTAAAACCTGCTAAAAATGAAAGAGGGTTGGGAAAGAGAAGAGAGAAAATACAATGCCAAGCAATGAAAAACAGGTTTAGGTATGAATTTTCTTCAAAATAATTTTATTTGATATAATGCCTTGAAAATGCCAAATTTAAAGTAATCTTTTTCCTTATTATCCTTCTTTACTAGACTGTTCTTGATTAACTAAAATAGACTTTCTTATGGTTAATTAATTGTTAGTAATTAATAGCTAATCAGTTCCTGTTGGATAAAATACATGTTGAAGTACTCTTTATTCCAGATTTTGGGCAGCATGGCAGCACTTATTTATTTTGAATATTCTGATAGGTCTGGTAGAGTATTTGACTCATCAGCCTTGAATAATGTATCTAATGTTGCTTCCACAGGTCTGAAAAATTCCATCTGTGCAAGGTACATATAGACGAATGAATCACCACAAGAATTTATTACTGGTTGCAAGCTTTCAAGATACAAATAGACCTAACTGCATTGGCTAGTTGAAAAATCTGCACAAAACCTGCAAAAATTCCCTGAATACAATGATTAAGTTCAAACATCTTAAATGAATGCCAGCTCTGTAGCTCACACAGTACCTTTTCTGAAAGTGAAAATATTTCCTTCTCTCCCTCACATGAAACTCACCTGTTGAACTCTACCCAGTCTACTTCACCAATCTACTTTCTTCTTTCTGCTCCCTATGTAAGACCCTCTTGGCAGATATTTCTTTCTCTGTTTTTTGAACTAGTACAAGGGCAATTTTTTCTGAACTTAAAGAAACTACTTAGGAGTTGTGTTTAGGTGGCATGCAAGTTTTATTACACAGCTTCAGCTTCCAAGGCACTAGCTTTTACTAAGATTGTCAATATAAAATAATAGTACAGTAGAATTTTATTTTAAGGGCAATTCATGCCTGAAGGCATGCTCTATAACTCGCTGTAGGTAAGCAATGATGTTGCAATTACAAACAGAAAAGGACACAATATATTTCTTGTGACTGACACATATATACTTACAGTGTGAAAATGGGATACATTGATATTGATTCTTTGTTAGATCCTATTTTGATATATGCTTTCATTTAACAGACATTGCCCTTTATGTGATCCCATTTACAGGAGGGATTTTTTTCATACATTCAAAGTATTGGGCTGAATGAACATTTCTATGGTGTTCATTATTTGGCTAAATAGTAATAACATATCTGATGTGCCATAACAGTACTAAAGATGGTATAGAGTACTAAAGAAATCATAGACTAGAACTTAAATATGACATAGCTTTATTATGGAAGATGATGTGTTATATTGATCTTGGACATTGTGTGAGGTTTTTAATGATTTAGCTATTTAAAATACAGAACTTTGGGGGAAAAAAAAGAAAGAGTAAAGAATGCAGCAAATCATATTCTCTTAATTTATTATGAAAGGGAGACAGAAGGTTAATGCATACTGAAAAACAAGAAAAAAAAGAGGTTGTCAAGTCCTATTAGATAATACCGAGTATATGAGACAATAGATAATTTTATATGGAATATACATATTAATTCTTCTATTTGGAAATTTTGTTTTGGCAACACAATTCCTTTGTATAGACCAGAAAAGAAATTACACTGCTCGATGACAAGAATTGTGATAGAAAGCCACGTCAGGTAGAGTGGACAGACCAAGACCATTTTCTTACACAGAGCTGCTAAAAATGGATAGTGAATTGCCTTCAAATGCAGGAAAAGTAGATTTTATTAGCTTTTAAAGTAGAGTAGTTGACTTAATGGTGCCTAGGCAAGACAGAAAACAAAAAGAATTCATAAAACAGTCTTCTGCCCACTGTGCTTGCAGGAGAGGTTCTCGTTTCACGTGCTGGATTAATTTCAGCTGGAAGAGCAATGTTTTGAGAAGTAATGAACTGCCCCCTATTAAGCCATTATTCCTTCCATGGCTCACCATGGGTAACTGAGTATCCTTTTGATAAACCATCCTTAAAGCAGAGACTCTCATCTTCTTGCTATGACACTGTGCTTGACCTAGACAGCTAACAGGAAGGAGGACTTGTCATGCTGAGCACCTTCAGTTTACTCCTTAAATATATCAGGCACTTCCAAGTTCCAATAGACTTTCATTGAACTCAGATTCTTTTCATTGATTTAGGTTGGATTTTGATTAATAACATAGAGAAGAACACCATGTAAGCAAAGGACGAAAGGGGTTTTCCACACACACACTCTTTCTAGACCAGAAAACTCAGTTTGCAGTAGATATCATGTGGAATGGGAATGTCTGGTTAGGAGTCCTGTCTTACACTGGATGAAATAATATTCCCAAATACATTGAACTCTTGAAGCTGGATACATGTACACAAGGCTTAATCAGAAATTAATCCCAATATTAGTAAAATGGGATAAAAACTACCAGTAAAGACCAGGAATGTTCATCGTGATGAAATCTAAGGGCTCTTAGCTGTATGCCCAGATTAATTGTAGCAGAAGAATCACATATAAGATTCCATTCTGTAGAGAAAACTTTGAGCCCTAGTGATAATGGAAAACAGCTTCCTTTCTATCTATCAGCTTTTCAAAATTCTGAAGTCATCTAGGTTTTCATCTATTTGGATTTGCAAATCCTAAACCAAACCTTAAGATAAGATTAATTAAATCTGGACAAATAAGCCATCTAGTCTTAAATAAACAGGAAGTTTATGACACAATAGATGGCAGCACAATTAAAATTTCTTTGAGAAACACAGTAAAATGAGTTGATTGGGTTCTAGACTTACATGCTATATATTTTAATGCTATAGATTTATAAGCTGTAAGTCTAGACCTAGTCTATTAAAAAGGACCAATGACCAAAATAAGAGACATGATGATTTGGTCTCAGTAGAGACCTATGCCTTTCCTTTTCCTTATAATCTGAAGAATTTTGAACACATTCAGAGTATTACATTCCACCATTAATCATCCTATACTAAATTAAAACCATCCTACCAACCCAGGAACATTTGCTAAATCCATTGCTTATGCAGAGTCCAAATTTATTTCAAATGTTTATGAGTACCAACCACAATCACTTGGTCTCTCTAGTGCTCTCCATAGTTCTTCAAACTCTTAATTTTGGATTTAGGACCAGTTTTAGAATCAAAAGGACCAGTACCTTAGTACAAAACAGAACATGGCACTTGTACAACACATTTTCTTTTACTTCATTCAATCCCACGTAATACTAATGTCACCAGAGCTCTTACAACTTCCATTTTGTCATCTCACATAAGCTCTGGACAACTAATTCCAACTATTCAAAACCAAGAAAGTAAAATTATTAGTATTTTTTAGTACTATGTCATATAAGCACTATTTGGACTTCAACCTTTTTTTAGTTTTGAAAGTTCTTGAAAGCTCTAAAAGAGATGAAGAACAAGCTCAAGAAAACAGGATGTTTAAGATCTAGTGGAGAGCAGATTTCTTTCATCTCTTTTTGGCCTAGAAAGTGCTAGTCATGTCAGCTCTGAACTGGTGAGTCTGCAAATCCCTTTCCTTACTCGTGTTAAACCTGTGCTTGATAAAATAAAAAATACCAGCCTACATAGCTTAAAAAAGAATTTGAAAATTAATGACGGTTATAGCCCTTTTCTGATCTTTTCAAACATTTTAATTGTCCTATAATTATTTAAATCTAAACTCAGTAGATGTGTTGTAGGCGTGAGGCTCTGCACCTCTGCATTTCTGCCTTGAGCTTGGTGGATTTGAGCTCTATAGAGCAGTGCAAGATAACATCTAATGGAGAAGCAGACTTAGCCTACCTTGCTGAGCCAGATAACACAAAAATCCCTGCAGATCTTCATCATCTTTCCATGCCAGGGAATACTGAAGATAAGTGGAATGTTCACTTTTGTTTAGGATGAACTAGAACAAACCATTACCCTAAATTCTATCCAGACCTTTAATCAAAATACCAGTACTCCATAAGAGTGCAACTGGTTCTGTTCCAGTTGCCAGTATGGCATACAGTAGAATAAGTGTCATAAAAGCCAACTTACATTATGTGATTTAAAAAATTATTTATGAAGATAAATTGGTGAAGAAAAGTGTGATGTGCAAAAGTGGCTTGTTTCTGAAATGATGTTAAAATTTTCCTTAAAAGTTGACATACACAGAGGTAATCTGTAACACAAAAATGCTGTAAATATGAGGCTGCCTAGCTCACTTCTGTTTAAAGAATATCCTTCTCCTTCCTGCTGCTAAAAGAACAAAAATGAAAAAGCACTCTGTAACAGATCAGCTATCTCTGCCAATTTAAAGGCTCAGAAAATTACTATTGGAATATTTGGATGTCCTCACGCTACTAGTACCTGAAAAACTAAAACCATAAAATTACCCTTGAAGTTTATTTTTTTTTCCTCTGTAGCATTGCTCTAGGTTTTCTTTACTATTGCATGCGTTAATTTAACACATATGCACAAACAATTGTAGCTTGTAGGTTTTAATGATTGAGTCGCCTCAGTAAACTCCTCTTTAGGTTCACAGGGCACACAATAGGTTGTCAAGGAGCTGAGATTGTTTAGCATTTCATTATACCAAAGCTGATATATGACTATTATTTTGACATTGCTGCCTTGGAAGTCTTGAATAGCACCGTGAAAGAATATCTAATCAAATAGTCAGTGATATTTTACACAGTAATAATTCTCTAGGGTAAAAGAAAGTCAATAAAAATAATTAAAATGTGAAAAGTTAAATATCCTTGCTCAAATTCTGTCAGACAAAGAGATGTATGCTAAGGTAATACTAAAGATTTCCAGGGGTTTTGAAAAAGTTTGGTTTAGGTAAGAAAATGTCAGCACTCTCTCAAGAAATATGTATTTCATAGAAACTGCCCCCTTTCCCCCCTGTAAATGGCAGATGGGGGGAAGTGGAGGGAAGTGGACATTTGTAGTTCAACCCAAGTTTTCAAAGAGTAGACAAGAACAGCCAGAAAGACAGAATTAGTTTTTATTGCCCAGGTCTGCATTACTAGACAGGAAACAAACCAGAGTGATAAAAGAGTATATACTGTTGACTGCAGGCCAGGGAAAGGATAATTATGAAGTTTGGGGACATTCTTTTGTTTTCCTTTCCAAAGGCTACAACTAATTGAGGTCTGGGGAGTTCTTCTTAAGACCAGATAGGAAAAGAAGAACAACTAGAATAGAACTGTTACCAAACAGCCTCTTCCTCCCTGTATAAAAGCAGATCAGACAGAGTACAGGTTTTGTGCTAGCCTTTTGTACTGTACAGAATTTAGTTCTTACTGTAAAACCAATCAGGTCAGTTCATATTTAATTGACAGAGAACTCACTGGAAACTGTGTCTGACCTCTTTACTGAAAAGATGTATTTGCCCTCTGTCACAGACAATCGATGTTTATGGGCCCTTTATTGCCCCTGAGTCACAGGCTGCTATTATGTTCAAAAGTGCTTTTTTTGAAGCCGCACTTTGTGTAGCAATTGCAACTGGTTTACCCTCATAGACACCAAGAGAGTTATCCTCACCTTTGCCATCTCTGAGCCGGTGCAATTCAAAGTGCCAGTTTTGATTTTCAAAGTTTTATGCAGCTGAAGTCGCAACAATATAAAATTATCTTCTCTTTAAGAAAATGGAAACTGAGAAATCAGTCCAAACTACTTCAGATATCATTCCCCAAGTGCATACCTTGGGCTGGGAGCAGGAGAATTTCTCTGGAGGACACTTGAGTTTGGTATTTACTTCCGATCTCACCCAGTTAATTATCAGCTCCTCTTTGTTAAATATATAGCAAACAAGAGTTGAAATCTGTGAGGCTAGGTTTTGAGATAAATTAGTGAGAAGAGTGTTGGTGCCGTAACACCTTAGAAGAAAATGGTAATGGTTATGATTATGATTATGTGAAAACATAATTTCGATTTCAGTGTTGGGGAAATTCCTAAGTTGAAGGATTCATGTTTCCCTTGAAAGAAAGCAGTCAAGTCCAGATAACTTTTTTTTTTTAAATTTTATTTTATTGACAGCTGAGGCTGACAAATCTTAGGCAATTTGATAAGGACAGACATATGTTAAAAGAAGACAGGGAGAGCCAAACACATTTTGCTACAACAGTTATAAGATTGGAAGACTTTCAGCAACATGGATGGTACCCTAGACATGCAAGTGTGATTTCTCTTTTGTACCTTTCCTATAGCTTAGCAAAATATAACAGAATATATGAATTTTCTTTGGGATAACACATCACAAAGATACCCTTTCACATTATAATGAAAGTAAACAATAATTATAACAGCTTTATTGACACTATTTCCAAGAAAAAAAATATTAAGGGCTGAGTAAACACAAAATGAAAATGGAATATTCAGTAAGTATCAAAATGGCTTTCTCAACATTATTTCAAATGTTAGAAACCTGTTTCAGAAGGTAAAGCTACCTATATTAAGCAGACTTATGAATACACTTGCCTGGACATCATGGCTCCAACACTTTATCTGAAGTGCTAAGCACCATTACCCACTGTTGGAGAAGGATGGCATATCCCCTTATTCTTCTTCTAAAGTACTGACTCAACATAGCATGTTGTCCTGGATTGACTAAACCAGGACACGTGTCTAGTAGGAGACCCAAATCAGAAGCCTCTAATTTTTTTATCTTTACCAGATACTTTTCAGAGATGTTCCTGTCCAACTTACAGGAGGTTATTGCAATTCTACCACATCTCCAGGCATTAAGAATTTAAGTTTAGACAAAAGTGTAAGTACCCTGTGGTCCTGACCTTTCATTACTTAACTCAGCAATCAACCACAATATGGTAATGGATCTGAAAGGTAGGAAATTTCATACTCCAAGATTATGAAATACTTGCACCTGTAGGGAGTAGATGGTTTCCATTTGTTTCTTTTAACTATAATGGCCTATATTGTTTCCCTTTTAGTCCTTTTCTGGAATGCTATTTTCAATGCAGTTTATTTTATGCAACTCACTTTGAAGCAGCTTTCACAGAAGAAAGGTCATTTAGCCGAGTGGCATTTGGATAAGTTCTCAGTATAATTCCATTTAGGGTCTTTAGAAAGAAGATGAGATGCTAAATAAATCAGTCAGCTGTGTCTGTTGTGGAAACCTATAAGGACAGAGAATTTTGACATTAAACTTTCCAGAGGTTTGCTCAAAGTGAACATTCCTAGACAGAAATTGCATGTATGCACTGTTTGGAAATGTACTTAATATTTATGTACTGCAGTTTGTATCTGCTCTTCCTATCCTAGAATCTTGCATGCTCATTTGGCTGATAGATTTTAGTGGTGTATCTTATAGGAAATAATGACCCGGTGTCTTCAGGAGTTAATTTGACTTATGGAAGAAGGCCATGACTTTAAGGTCCCTAGGGAAAAATTTTTCAGTAAAAGAATATCTTACCTTGTGAGAATCTCAGAGTGCTTTACAAATTTACTGGCAAATGATGTTTCTCAAGCAAATAACTTTTAAAGCATTTTCTGTAGTTCTCCCAAAATGTTATATATCACACCATTCAGGACCTTCTGAGGCCACTTTGTTCAGTTGATCCCTGTCACTAGGCAGTGCAACAACTCCTGAACTTTGTCGAAGAAGAGTAATTAGTTGGAGCTGACTTTAGATGAGGGAGAACCACATTATAAACATATCTTGTTTGCTTGTGATGTATTATTTTGGGGAAAGAGCTGCCATTCTGCACTTTTTTTG